>PVJH01021082.1:0-39436 GCA_004026705.1 Nesogale talazaci
AGCCAGTGGGGCTGGGGTTTGGGTTCTAAAAGCCGCAGGAGGAAGGTGTTCCTGAAAGCTGAGTCAGATGTCGCCGAGTCGGTACTTAGGGTGAAGACTGCCAGCGGCTCGACCCATCCGTGCGCAGGCTGCAGGCCTGTGGGGCGGGGCCAAGAGCCAATGGAAGGAGAGGAAGCAGACATTGCAGTGTTAGGGTAACCCTGTTCAGGGGGGTTCGTGCGTGTGCACTGGGCTGTGACCC
Source organism: Nesogale talazaci (assembly GCA_004026705.1). Classification (NCBI taxonomy): domain Eukaryota; kingdom Metazoa; phylum Chordata; class Mammalia; order Afrosoricida; family Tenrecidae; genus Nesogale; species Nesogale talazaci. Next base: position 242 of record PVJH01021082.1, read on the forward strand.
CCTTGCTCGCGCGACACCCCCAGCAGCGCCTCAGGAGAAAGTCTGGGCTTCCTGCTCTCTGTTTACAAAGTTAACGTCTGGGAAACACAGGGGGTGTGGCTATGAGCCGGCACCGACCTGATGGCAGTGAGTTTATTTGTCGGGGAGCCCTGCTCGCTGGGCCGTGACCCCCAAGGTCGGCAGTTCGAAACCACTAGCTGTGCCTCTCTGCTCAGGGGGGAAACAGTTACAGTCTCAGAAACTCTCCATCCTGTAGGACCTCTCTGCGTGGCATCTATCCTATAGGGTCTCTCTGAGTGGGCATCGATTGGTAACTGTCTCGTTGCAGCCGGCCAGCAGAGAGAAATAGGATGGCGTTGGAGCGGGGAGCCAATAGGAGTTGGTTTGCTGTCTGCCTCTCTTGAGCCGGGAGAGAGGGCCGCCTGATTGCGGGCTGGTGGCTGAGGGCAGTGCGCCAGCAGAGAGGACCGGTGTTCTGCGTCCTCCCCCGGTGGAACGAGCTGAGTCAGGCACAGGAGGAGGGCCACTGAGGCACTGGCTGGGGGGCAGGAGGCATGTCCCCGGGAGCCCCAGGAAGGGAAGCAGGAAGCCCGTGTGGGCGGGGCCGGGGAGGGGTAGGGAGAGGACTCCGCTGAGCTTTGAGGAGGGAGAGAGTGAGGAACAAGTAGGGGTGGGGGGTGGTGTCTGAATGAACACGGCTGATTCTCCCTTTGAGAGCTTCTTTCTCCTGGGGCAGGCTGAAGCTCACCCACAGGCAGCAGAGGGGACAAGCAACCCACTTGGAGACTCCCAGAGAATCACCCGACAGTAGTGGCCACCCCTGTCCGCCGACCATTTCACACCTGGAGGCTCGTGGCTGCAGCCCACATCCGCCCCCGCCCCCAGCACAAACTTCTCTGCTGTTTCTGCGGCCGAGGAGCGGGCTTGCTGTTGTTCCTCCTGCCCAGCGGGTTCCGGTCACAAGGACCCCATGACCACTCGGTCCCCATCGCTGCAGCCGCTGGGTCCATCCACCCCGTCACTGGCCCTGAGTCCACGCCGGCCTGCGAGGAGGGCGGGGTAGAACTGCCCCGTAGGCCTCTAAGGCAGTTCATGGGTGTTGAGAGTAGAAAGCTCCGTCCGGCTCCTGAAGAGCAGCGGGTGGCTTGGAACCGCGGACCTTTGGGATCGTAGCCCAGGGCATAACCGCTTCGTCACCGGGAGTGAGGTTAGGGACCGAAACGCTTGACACTCGCTGCCACCAGGCAATTGTGACTCGTGGAGAGTGTGGGGACAGGGAGAGAGGATTTAGATCGCCCGCTTGTTGCGTCCAGGTCTCCAGGACCTGTGCAGGTAGGGGAAGTCTGGGTGGAGGTGGGGGTGGGGCCAGCCATTCTGGTCCCAGCTCCACCTCCAGAGAGCTGGGGGACCTGGGGCAGGCTGCCTACCCTCTCTGGGGCTCCTCTGTGCCGATCACCTGCTTTGGACGAGCGAGGCAGCCCACCTGAAGGCACCGACCACTGCCTGCTCCGCTCTGGGCCTGTCACTGCAGCCCCGAACCAGGACCTCTGTGAAATCGGGCCATGAGCTCCCTGTCTTGTCACGCAGGTGGCTGGGCCTATCAGGACGGGCGACAGGGGTGCCGGGCAGAACTCTCTCTCTGGCCCTCCTCCAGAGTCCTGGCTCCATGCACAGCCACAGCAGCTGCCACCTGTCTGCCTGTGGAGGCTTGCGTGTTGCTGTGAAGATGGGCAGCGTCGGCGGCGGAGCCTCGGGGTCAAAAGCTGGTGTCCTGCTTCCAAACCCGCTGGATCCTCACTGTCCACATGCAGCCGATCACAAGGAGGTTGCCAGACGGGGGGCACATTCCGCGCCACCAGAAGCCAGCTGCCAGCAGTGACAATGCCAGGCCCTGTGCCAGCGGCCCCTCCCCCCCCCCCCCTCAGGGCAGGGTTCCGGGAGAAGGCTTTCCTGTGTGGTGGGTGCAAAGCCTGGCGTCCTCGCCCCCCTCCCTCTCCTCTGGGGATTGGCATGAGGACTTGGGCGAGGGGGCAGCGCCTGCGGGAGGGGCAGAGCCCTGTCCAAGTCTTGCCAGGCGCCCAGTGAAGCCCTCCGTTGGGCGGGTGAGTGGCTGCTGCACCAGTTGTGAGCGGGAGACAAAAAGCCTGGGACAAAAGGCCTGTGGGAGCCGCGGTGAATAGATTAATGAGATTTCCATACGGAGGCCCAACAATGGGATTCTCCTCTTTGTGGCGGGCGGAGATGAAAGCATCCCTGTTCCAGGGGCCAGGAGCCCACAGCAGCTCGCTGCCCAGCTGCCCCTCCTACCCTACCCTGCCCTGCCCCCAGTTTGGACCGGCCTCCCCCTCCGGGGCAAGAGGGAGGCCCGCATGCTGGTGTTTCTGCAGGGCCACAGGGGACAGACACTGGGGAGCGGAGGAGGTGGGTGCTTCTCTTGCGTGTCTGGTCCCTGTCCACCCCGCCCCCTTAAGTGGGCTTTTTCACAGGGCTCCCAATGAGAAAGAGGAGCCGGTGCAGCCGCCTATGGGATCCATGATCTCCATTGAGGAATGCTCAGGGCTGGGGGCTGGCTGGCTCCCTGTGGCATGATGAGTCTGGGCACTCCACTCGGGGTGGCTGGGAGTGGAGGGGAGGAGGGGAGGGGGAGGGGAGTGACCTGAGTGTGGGGGCCAGTGGTGATGCCTGAGACATTTCACCCAGGCTACCTGGCCAACCTCCTTATGGCAGAGAACACTTACGGAAGCACCAACCTGAGCGGCCCGCCGGGGGTTCTGTCCCCTGTATCTCAGTGCCCCAGTGCCAAGGAGCCAAGGACAGATGGCACTCTGGGGATCAGAGTCAGGCGGAGGGCCATCTTCCAGTGGGTGATGAGGACCTGGCTTGTGAATGGCAGGCGAGGCTCTGCAGAGAAGCTTCAGGACCAACGCCTGCTATCAGACCAAGGTGTGTCAGCACCCAGGTCCTTCCTCCGCCTCCCGGCCACCACCAGGGAAAGGTCACCAACCCCCACAAGGAAGTGCCTGCTCTGTGTTCGTGGCTCTCAGCTGGCGGCGTTTGCAGAGGGATGCTCTATGGGGCTGTCTTATGAAGACACAGGCATCTGCTGGGGATGGGAGTCACGGGGGTCATTGGGACATTACTGGGGTGGGTGCTTCCTCCAGCATGTTTGAAGGGCAGACTTGCCCCCCGAAGAGTGGATGGCCTCACCCTCTGTCCAGCCACCCAGGGAAGGGTCTGGGTGTGCCCCCCTGGAGACCACATTTCTGGGCGTGGGCCTGGGGGCACATAGCCACGAGTCACCCCCTCTCACGTGGGCTCTGGCTACCCTGGTGGGAAGGTCCGGGCCCATCTTAGGACACTTGATCTTAGCCAAAAGGCTGAGAAGCCATCAGACCTGGATGGGCCTTGTGAGCTCCCTATGGGTCTGTCGTGGCTGGGACGTATGGATCTGCCACTGCGCAGCATTTGTGGCTTGCACCTGATTTACATAGCGGTGCATTTTGGGACACCACTGCACTCTCCCGCTTAGGGGCTCCCTCACCTGGAACCTGCATTCTCTGCCTCTGTCTGCTTCTGACTTCAGTCTCCTTCAGTTCCAGTTGCGATAAGGTCTCTTGTGGACCGGAGCGGAACGCAGTACCGTTTGATCAGTTCTGATGGGGTGTGATGGGAGTACAGCAGGGTAAACGTCGCCGCTCTCGCAGCTCTGGCCTCAACCTGATTCCCGTGGGGTCTGTGCTACCGGGCCACGGAAGACATGTGTCGGTCGGGATGGTTTGGAGTTCTTTTCTGGCTGCTCAGAACAGCCTTGGCCAGGGAGGCAGTGGTGCCAGGTGGTTCAGGGCATGGGCACTCTGGTCAGACCGCTGGGGCTGGCAGGCTTGAATCTTGGCTCTGTTACCCACTGCCAACCTTGGGGGCGGGGGTGGGGGGTGGTTAACCTTCTGATACCTCTCACCAGCACCATGACACTATGACTGACACTAGCCAGCGTCTAGTCAGCAGAGTCCTGATGTCTGTCCGGTTGGAGCCGCAAGGGACCTTCCTGGTGGAACTTTCCCCAAGCCCCCAGGGGAAGTGACTTGTTCAAGGTCACTCAGCCAGGCCCGGGCTCTGAACTGGAACAGCCAGCCGACTGCTTTGCACCTCACACTTGGACTACGCGCGTCCTGGACCTGGCCTCTTATAATGTTCCCAGCTGCCGCTCCGCGTGGTGTGGGTAACAGACACCCTTGAACAGGAGGGTCGGTGAGGCTCCCCGAGGCCCAACTGCCGAGGGCCACACAGTGCCAGCCTAGATGCCAACCCCAGGCTCCCTGACTCAAGAGCTCACACGTGCTGGACGTCCCTGGCCCTGTCCTCTTCTCTGGCCTAGCGTGGGAAGGGGCTAGGGGACCATCCCCAACAAGAGGAGAGGCAGAGTCCTGGGTTTGGAGGAGGGGTGTGCAATAGGTCAGAAGTAGGGGGGAGGGGAACAGAATGCCTGGTGGTGAGCAGGGTCAAGGGCTTGAATGAAGACTGCGGGTGGCCAGGACAGGAAGTGGATGAGAGGGGGCTGTTTCCGGTATCTTTGGTGAATGATGGGTACCAGTCTTTGGCGAATGTACCAGATTGAGATGCTGGGGTAGGGTGGGAAAAAAGGTCTGGCAGGAAATGCACGTGGACTAGTTCAGAGCCGCCGCTGGATTTGAACTGCCGAGCCCGGGGGCCGCAGTCCCGCACTCAACCACTTACGCCACCAGCTCAGCCCGTGGAGCCTTCTCCCCAAGGGTGCTGAGGGTGGTGGTGTGTGTGTGTCTGGGTGAGAGCATTCTTCTTCCCAGCATGCTCAGTTCATTCTGAGTCAGTCTCTCCTCTCCGCGTTAAAGCATGCCATGCAAACAAGATGGTTTGGGGTCCATGACGTAGCGCACCTTTTGTCTCTGTAGCGATGGTGTCATGTCAGAGGACCCTTAACCAAAGTTGAGAGCCACTGGGCTTCTGAAGTCCCACAAAACGACCCCCTTTGGAGCCAGGATGCCTCTGTTCTTTGGGACTCCCTCAGCAGGAGCCGGAAGGCTGCATATCTGGCACCTGCTCCCCCCAGACCTCACCCTCTCCAGTCTCCACTGTCACCGGAGGTGGAGGGGAGTGACCCTGAGAAGTCACCCACCTTCCTTTTTGAGACATTGCTCTGCACAGCTCGTGCCTGCCCCCGGGTGGTGGGGAGAGCTCTCGCTCAACCTTCCTCTGTCACTGCCAACAAACTGTGGACAGCAAGGCCAATGGTGAAGAACCTAGAAGAGGCTCGTTTCCAGCCTCTTCCTCCATCCCTTCCCCCTCCATCCGGCCGCTTCAACCACTGCAGATCCCAAAAGGCCGCTCTCTTCAGGCCTGAAGCCTATGGTTCCAGGCTCCTCTTCCAAGGGGGTGCTCGTCCTCCAGAGACAACCAGAACCTTGGGGTTGCAGACAAGGGTTGGTGCCCATCCCCGCTTTGATAATGGCCCAGAGGGTGAGGGTGACGGTGAGGAGGGCAGGGGACAAGGGTTTCTGAGTCTTGCGCTCTGCAGGCCCTGTTCTCTCCAGCTCGTCTGGCCAGTGATGGTCCCTCACCCTTTGAGGTCCAATAGAGACCACCTCCTTTGGGGGGCCTTGTGAATGCACTTCCATTTTCTGTCAATATAGGATACTGTCTGGGTCCCCCGATCTGGTCAAACCATGCTGCACACCTGTCAGTCTGCTCCCACACTGCCGCCACGCGGGGCTCAAGGCATCGTGCTCCTTCTGAGTAGAACTACCCCTTGGGGTTTCTTTTTTTGGGGGGCATCACTGCCCTCAGGTGGTGGGAGTAGGAGGCCCAGCCTTTGCTCCTGTGGAGCTGGACTCGAACCTCCATCCCAGTGGGCCTCAGTCCCACCCACAACCACTACGCCACCGGGGCTCAGCGCCCTCCTTGGAGTTGCTAAGCCTGCCATCCTTACAGAAGCAGATCGTCTGTCTTCCTCCTGTGAAGCTGGAGCTGCGATGGAGTAGAGGGCTACACGGTTGGTTGGCCTGCCTGCTGCAAGGTCAGCAGTTCCAGACCACAGAAGGAAGATGAGGCTGTGCCGGGGGCCCTCTCGGAAACCTATGGGGCAGTTCTAGAGGGCTATGAATAGTCAGAAGTCGATGGCAGGAAGCTGGAGTTGGGTGGAGGACACGCGGGGTTCAAATGATGGGGCTGGAAACTGAGCGCTTAACCTCTGAGCCATCATCAGACTTCCTTATACCTAGGGAGAGCATTTAGTGTTTGGTCCACCAGAAGCATCTGGAGAGTAATGGACCCTGCGCGGCTAAGGGGTTCATCTTAGCAAAAATGCAGATCTGAGAAATACCCACTGGCCCAAACTCTCTCAATGGGCCAGGGCCTGTTTGGTCTTGGAGATGTGATCCGAACCCCAGGGCAGCCTCTTTGGAGCCTGCACTGGGCCACCGCTTAGGCTGTGTTCTGGTTCACTTGTCTTGACTGGTGAGGGCAGTGGGACTTTGCTGCTGTGCTCACTGCAGGGAGGTTCTGGAGGACATGGCTCATTGTATTTCATAGATCAGTGGTTCTCAACCGGTGAGTCGCAACCTCTTTGGGGGTCAAACAGCCCTTTCACGTGGGTCACCTGATTCCTAACAGTAGCAAAATGACAGTGATGAAGTAGCAATGAAAATAATTTTATTATTTGGGGGGCGGGGAGCGGTTCACAACATGAGGAATCGTATGAAAGGGTCGCAGCATGAGGAAGGTTGAGAAACACTGTCCTACTTCAAAAGAATCCTCTAATCATGTCAGGAAGAGATTTGCTTCTTTTGAACCCAGGTGGCTTGCTTTTTTGACTTTGTAAGATGAGTTTCCCCGTCTTCGGCTCCTGGGAAGCTCAAAGACTGATTTGTGACTCTTCTTCTTCTTTTTTTTTTTTTTGGTGGGCATCACTGCCTCTGGTGGTCGTGGGCGCTACCCAGCCGCCGCTGGATTTGAACCGCCAAGCCCGTGGGCTGCAGTTCCGCACTCAACCACTTACGCCACCGGGCCTCAGCCCCGTGACTAATTTCTTGTTGTGCATTTTTGCCTGGAGTTAACTTTCTCCCAACCCCTTCAGAACATAATGTGTCTATCATAAATCTTTTTTTTCTTTTTGGAATTGGGTATATCAAAATCATTTTGATTTTCCTGTTGCTGAGACTGTGCACACCTTTGGAGTGACGCCGCCATCTGTACCCTCCTTCTGTGAGCCGCTCCTCCCCTGGCACGAACCTTCACTGCCTGGTTTAGACCTGTGGTGGCCAGCCGGCCAGGCTCTTTCTGGGGCAGGCAGCCGCACCCTGCAAGTGCATAGCCGGGTGCTCTGTTGACTTCAGGTAGAGGTGACAAGTAACCAAGTGGAAATGAAGTGAGTGCTTCCAGGTCATGTTCTGGGGTTTTCAGGAGTCGACGAGGCATTGTCCCAGACTCCAGCACCTCTGACCTGAGGCCCACAGGGGTCCCCTGGACGCTCAGGGAAGCCTGAGCCACGTGGAGCTGGGAGAAAATCAACCGGCTGGGCTGGTGGGCGAGGCTCCTAGACCCTTTCTCTCCTCCTTATATAAGGAAGCGTAAACAGCAAGCATCTTACTGAATGAGGCCCCCTCCTGGTGTGGTGTGTTCCTATCCATGTGGACAGCCTGTGCTGTCTGACCCCTTTGCCCTTCCTGTCACCTGGCCTCAGAATAAGGGCCATGCGTCCCACAAGATGCATGGCATGGCTGGCGTGGTCAGTCTCTAGAATCATCTTTGCTTATAAAGCGGAGGCCGGCAACATCCAAGCACCATGTGGGGATGTTTTCAGATCCCTCTTGGCTCCAAGGAAAAACGTTTGCAGGGAATCTTTCTTGTTGGACAAGCGCTGGGTATGGGCCGGCTGGAGGAAGGCTGTCCCAGGAGTGGGTGCTGGAAAACCAGCCGTCTCCAAGCTGCCGCGAAGCGGCCTGTGGCTCAGGGTGGGTTATCCTGGGGCCTCCCTCACCTGCCGCTCTTTCTGCCCGCAGCTCTGTCGAAGATGCACTGGACACCGGAACACGCCCAGCCCCTCAACCAGTGGCCCGAGCAGCACCTGGACGTCTCCTCCACCACCCCGTCGCCGGCGCACAAGTTGGAGCTGCCTCCTGGGGGTCGCCAGCGATACCACTATGCTTGGGCCCACGACGACATCTCGGCCCTCACCGCCTCCAACCTCCTCAAGCGCTACGCGGAGAAGTACTCCGGGGTCCTGGACTCACCCTATGAGCGCCCCGCCTTGGGGGGCTACGGAGACGCCGCGTTCCTCAACGGTGCCAAGGGGGACCCCGAGCCCTGGCCCGGGCCCGAGCCGCCCTACCCCTTGGCCGCCCTCCACGAGGGCCTGCCGGGAACCAAGTCGGGCGGTGGGGGCGGCTCCGGCGGCCTGGGGGGCTCCCCGGTTTTAGCCGGCAGCCTCCCGGAGCCCCTGTACGCCGGCAACGCGTGCGGGGGCCCGTCGGCGGCGCCCGAGTACGCGGCGGGCTACGGCGGCGGCGGGTACCTGGCGCCCGGCTACTGCGCGCAGCCCCCGCCCCCGCCCGCCGCGCTCCTGCAGCCGCCGCCGCCACCGCCGCCGCCGCCCGGGTACGGCCCCTCGGGCGCGCTCTACAACTACCCGGCGGGGGGCTACGCGGCGCAGCCGGGCTACGGGGGCCTGCCCCCGCCCCCGGCCCCCCCGCCGCCGCCGCTGCCGCCGCCGCCGCCGGCCCCCTACCTGGCCGCGCCCACGCCCCTGCCCGCGCCGCCCCGGCCGGCGCCCGCCTCCTACAGCTTCGCGGGCGCCGAGGCCGGGCTGTCGCTGAAGCGCAAGGCCGCCGACGAGGGCGGCGAGGGCCGCTACCGCAAGTACGTCTACGAGCCGGCCAAGGCCCCGGCGGCCGACGGCGCGGCCTACCCCGCCGCCGACCCAGGCGGCGAGTGTCGGGGCAACGGCTTCCGAGCGAAGGCCGCGGGCGGCGCGGAGGAGGCGGCGGGCAAGTACGGCGGCGGCGGCGGCGGCGGCGGCGGCCCCCTGAAGGCGCTGGGCTCGCCCGCGTACGGCCCGCCGCTCGACCCGTTCGCCAAGCTCCCCGAGCGCGCGCCGGGCTTCGCGGCGCCGTCGGCGGAGGCGTTCAAAGGCGTGGACCCCGGGGCCCTGGAGCTGGCGGCGAGCCCCATGGTGGAGCGCGGGCCCCCGGTGCAGTGGGCGGACGTGGCGGGCCAGGGCGCGCTCAAGGCGGCGCTGGAGGAGGAGCTGGTGTGGCCCCTGCTGCGGCCGCCCGCCTACCCGGGCAGCCCCCGGCCGCCGCGGAGCCTGCTGCTCTTCGGGCCGCGCGGCGCCGGCAAGGCGCTGCTGGGCCGCTGTCTGGCCACGCAGCTGGGCGCCACGCTGCTGCGCCTCCGCGGCTCGGCCGTGGCGGCGCCGGGCGCGGCGGAGGGCGCGCGCCTGCTCCAGGCCGCCTTGGCGGCTGCGCGCGGCCGCCCGCCCGCCGTGCTGCTGCTCAGCGAGCTGGACGCGCTGCTGCGGGCCGCCGACGAGGGCGCCCCGGCCGCGGGCGCGCTGCAGGCTCCGCTCCTGGCCTGCCTGGACGGCGGCGCGGCGGCCGACGGCGTGCTGGTGGTGGGCACCACCTCGCGGCCCGGGGCTCTGGACGAGGCCACCCGCCGGCGCTTCGCCCTCCGCTTCTACGTGGCGCTGCCCGACGGCGCGGCCCGCGGGCAGATCCTGCAGCGGGCGCTGGCGCATCAGGGCTGTGCGCTGAGCGAGCGGGAGCTGGCCGCCCTGGTGCAGGGCACCCAGGGCTTCTCCGGGGCCGAGCTGGGGCAGCTGTGTCAGCAGGCGGCGGCCGGGGCCGGCCTGCCGGGTCTGCACCGCCCCGTCTCCTACAAGGACTTGGAGGCCGCGCTCACCAAGGTGGGCCCGAGGGTCTCCCCCAAGGAGCTGGACTCGTTCGTGGAGTGGGACAAAATGTACGGCTCCGGACACTGATGGCCGCCGGCCCTCCGTCCCCCACCGCCTCCGTTTGGAGAGGGTGGCTGAGAAGGTGCTGGAATGGGCAAGGTCGGGGGGGAGGGCCGGGGTCTGCCGGTGGGTTTTTGTTTTGTTTTGTTTTGAGGGGAAGGAAGAAAAGTAATTCTGCCAGGCAGAGACATGCCAGGCGCACCGTGTGCTCAGGATTTTCCTATTTATTGTGGACCGGGAGCTTCCCCCTCAGTGGGGCCAGGCACCCGGGACCTAAGTAAGGGACGGCTGCCCTCTTGCCACCATCCTTTGTCTCCTCGATATCTGAATGACTCCTGTCTCCCCCCCCCCTTTTCTCTGGTTTCACCCAGCTTTCCCCCTCTTTGTCCCCGAACACGCCCCCTCACCCCCACCCGCCCTATTTCTCTTCTGTCCCGCCCTCCCTTCCCTCCATCTACCATCCCCTGTGCGTCTGTCTCGCGCCGGCCTCCAGCACCCTGTGTCCCTTCTCCAGGCGGCCCCTGAATCGCCTCTCCCCATCTTCTGCGTCTCTGGCATCCCTCAAGGCTGCGGGGCCCTTCTCTCCGGAGATCTGGAGGCCAGCGACGGGGCGGGGAAGGGAGTTCCCTCCACTCCTTATCCCTGGCCCGGCTGAAACCTGGGGTCTGGGATGGGGATAAGGAGGGAGGGGTGCAGGGGTGGGTGGGGGTGTCAAGCAAAAATGAAAAAAAAAAAAAAACCACCCCCCAAAGAAGGGCTTTTTTTTTTTTTAACTTTTGATGGGAAATCTCAGAAATGTAGCTTGTTTACTATTTTAGGCCTCTTATTTTTGTAAGATGCGTAGTGTTTGCTGTTTTTCTTTTGACAACTCAGGAAGAAACTGACCTCAGAAAGAATGTTAGCCTCTGGCTGCTCTGGCTCCTGTGTGCCCGTCCCCTGCCCGGCCCGCAGGGGGCAGCACTCATCCTCCGAAGTGGAATGTATTTCTAAGGCTTCCTCCTCCCTGGTCCAAGGCCCTCGGCAGGGATGTTGGGGGAAGTGGGTGTTGGAGTTCAGAGAGGGGCCGAGTCTTACCCCCTGTGACCCCCTGCCCGCTGCTGCCCCTGCGGGCTCCAGCCCGCAGACCAGGGTTTCCTGTGAAGGACTGTCCAGGATTGGGGGTGCTCTTGCCCTCTCTGTGCTGTAGACCTAGGAAGTAGGGGGCTGGAGGGGGCTGCCTGGGCTCCTAGGGTCCTGGTGGGAGGTGGCCCAAACCATGTCCCCAGTGAGGCCCACTTCTAGTGCCCCTGACTCCGCAGGAGGTGCCTCAGGCGCTGAGAGGGTTCCTTTGGGAGAGAAGTCACTTGCCACAAGGCTGGTTGGTACAGATTTAACCACCGACTTTACCGTTTGCTGGGGAGGTGCTGAGAGGTGCACAGAACCCCCCCAGGAGGCCTTTCTCCGGCAGCGTGCCTCCCCCCACTGCAGAGCCCTGGGTCTGAAGCTGGAAGCTGGGAGAGGCTGGCGGAGATGGATGGGCAGGCTGTTTGCCCAGACATTAGCGCTGCGGCTCTCCTACCCCACCCCCCACTGTCCCTTACAGGGGGCTTCAGCAATTTGCCCCCCACCCCCTCAGGGAGCCTGTTCACATGGCTACGAGCTTCTTCGCTCCAAAGCAGGTGGTGGTTACCCCGACTGACTTCTTTGCTTCCCCACCTCCCCACTCCCCACCCGTAGCAGCCTCACTTCCTGTTCCCTGGCCTGCCCCTGTGATTCCTACAGTCTGGGAGGAGGTTCCTGGGGTACATTTCTGGTGCCAAGGTGCTGAGGACCTGTGGGGTTCCCTGGAGTGCTCACAAGGAAGTTACTGTCTCACTCCCAGCCCCCCCACCTCCTTGGAGTCAGCACATTGCAGGCCCCTGGTGTCCTCGGAAACCGAGGGCCACAAGGTCTGGTGGTGACCGAGTCTCAGAGGGGACAGGGAGTGAGAAGGTTCTCTCAGGTGTGTGGGTAGGGGGTGGGTGGGTGGGGAGGGTGTAGGGAGTCAAAGAAGCAGGCTGGGATTTCAGCTCTGGGGATGGGAAGAGCTCCTTGCCCACCGCCCCCCAGGGTCCCCCAGCCTCTTCTGGGCGCTTCCTGTTCCTCAGACTGAGGGCACTTTGCACAAGGAGACAGCCCCCAGTCTACTGCCATCTACCTCATGGATACTGGGGGTGGGGAACGGGGGACGGGGAAGGAAGGGCAGGTCCAGCTCTGGTCGTGGGATGGGGGCATACCAAAGAATCCAGGGGCAGGCAGGGGTTAGGGGCAGGTGGCTCTCCTTCCCACCCCCAGATTGGGGTCCCCTCCTCCAGCTGTAACCATTTCTACCTCATTTTGCTGCGTGTTGTACATGGACGTATTTATCTCCTGTCTGATGATGCTCTGCCGCTGTGGTCTGTCTACCTCAGAAGAGACTGTATTTTAAAAGAAAGTATGACACAGTATTAAAGTGATGACATGTGGTCTCCAGAGACTTTCTTGGGAGCCTGGGATGTGGGGAGCTACCCTTGGGCGTCCGGGCTGCGGGGTGGTGGTGGTGGTGCCATCAGAACTGAAGTTAGCCCAGAGCCCTTCCTCTTCCTCAGCGAGAGCTGGCCCGGCGCTGGTACCCAAGCCACAGAGTGACCACTCCGGACCACCCTGGGCTGGGGAGGGCTCAGTCCCCTGCAGCATGAGGGCCAGAAGGGTTCCCAGGGTGAGGGCCTGAGGGAAGGTTCACCCCGCCCCAGTTGGCTGTATCCTTGGGTGGAGCTGAACTCTCCCTCTAAAGTGACATGGAGACCTCTGTCCACCCTCAGTCCGTCCCTGGTCTCTCCATGACAGCGCAGCAGGAACTGGAACGTGAGGAAGGACCCGGGTGCTGAGGAAGAGGGAGGCCTCTGGGGGAGGCTTAGACCTACAGCCTTACTCTAAGGAAACCTGGTGAGATGGGGGACAGGGAGTGCCCCCAGCCTTCCTGCTAGGGTGCCACGGGCTTTCCAGAGGCATGACAAGGACAAGGTCTGCCTGGATGGGGACAGGCCCTCTGAGGCATCACCCTGGTTCAGCAAGCTGGCTCCCCTTCCCATTCCTCTGCTTTGCCTGGAGATCTGCTCCCCAAAGGTCGTGGCCTTGAGAACCCACACAGTTTGGCTTTGCACAGGGGGGGCGGGGCAGGGGGTGTCACCAGGACACAGAACCAGCCACCACCATGGAGTGTGTGCCGACACAGTGGCACTGGGGATACACACCTGGGTGTTGCCACTCCCAAGATTTAAAGGGTCAAAAACTCGCTGCCCTCCGGAGAGTTCCGACTGGCAGGGACTCTGCAGAACTGGGTGGAAGTGCCCCGTGAGTTTCCGGGTCAGGGACACTACTGGAGTACAGTGCTAACCACGAGGGCTTCACCCTCAGGGTTCCCGCATGTGACGACGACAGGACCATTGATTTCTAGGTGAAGTGCCCTAAAAGCAGATGCACAAGAAATGTAAGGCTGTCCTCCACAAGGACCCAGCTCGGGATGGGGTGTCAGTGAAACAGCCCCTTGCCCCCCAAACAGCCCCCCAACAGCAATGGAGGCTGCAAACAACATGGAGGAGTAAGGCCCTGCCACATGCAGTGACCGGTTACAGGAGTGAGGAAGGGCAGGAGTGGGGGGCCAGGACAGCCCACCAGGGCCTAACAACCGATTAAAGGGTGGATGACCAGTATGCAACCTGAGGAGAGGGAGAGGTAAACCGGGTCAGAATGACAAGGATGTGCCATGGTGCACACGGTTCCAATCATTCTTTACTGAACACTTACTGTGCACTGGTCGCTATGGGGATGGTAGACAGTCTTAGCAGTCATAGGGGAGAGACATAGGGGTGTGTCAGCAGAGTGCCTGTGGCAGGGCCTAATGGAACCTTGGGTAAGGCGAGTGGGCAGAGGTGGAAATCAGAGAGGGCACTGCTGAGAACTCACAGGCCAAGGAGAGCCAGCCTCATGCTTCCTGCCTGCTGGCAGAAAAGGCAAGGTCAGTCAGTGGGCCACAGCAGTGTGGGAGGGGTGATTTACCTTACCTAATCCAGACAGGATGCAGATTTGTATGAGGTGTGGGAAGACGGGAAGTGATGGAGGTGGTACCATCAGGTCACTGGTTCAAACCCACCAGCTGCTTGACCTTGGGAAAATGAGGTGGTCTGCGCCAGTAACGATTTGCAGCCTAGAAGACCCTCTGTCGGGCCACTGTGAGTGGGAATTTGTATAGTAGGTCGCAGACATTTGGAACAGACTGGATTTTGCAAGGAGTCCAGGGCTCAGTGGGGGGCTGGGAAGGGGGCGTGTCAATGAGCTGAGGAGAGTGGGGAGTGAGGCACACAGGACACAGGCATTTCAGCATAGACAGGATCCGAGCTTCCTCAGAGGGCCTGAGCACCCGGCCCAATGCCTGGATAGTGGGAAACTTGCTCTTGCACTTCTGGGCGTATGGAGCCCCCCCACCCTTCCCTTGTCCAGGAGTGTAAAACTTCTCTCCCTTCCTCCTAGCGTTCTGGGAGCCCCATCCTCTTTTCCATCCCTGAAGGTGGCAAGCAAGTTGCCCCACAATCCTTGGCGCTAAGAAACCCCTCCCCCACGGGGCCCTAGGTGTTCGGAGCCCCTCCCCCACAGTTCGGGGGCCCTCAGTCACTGTTGAAGATGGCACCACCCGCTCTCTCAGTGGCCCTGCTCCTGGCGCTGTGGGGCTGGGCGCCGGTTCCCGCGGGGGCCTTGGACGCCATGGGTCCTCACGCCGCCGTCCGCTTGGCCGAGCTGTTAACCGCGGAGGAGTGCGGCCACTTACGGTCACTCTTGGAGGCTCCCGAGCCTGATGTCCAGGCCGAGCTGGCCAGACTGTCCGAGGACCGGCTGGCTCAGGCGAAGCCGTCGGAGTCGCCGTCGGAGTCACGGGGCTGGCTCTGGAGGCGGCGGCGGCGGCGGCAGGGCAAGCCGTCCTCCGCAGGCCAGCCGGAGCCCGAGCCCGAGTCCCAGGAGGTCACCGACGGCTGTCGGGAGACGCTGGCCGCCTGGCTGACTGCCGAGGGCTCGTCCCTGTCCTGGGACCGCGTGGCGCGCGCCCTGCGACGCAGCGGCCGCCCGGACGTGGCCCGGGAGCTGGGCAAGAATCTGCACCAGCAGGCCACGCTGCAGCTGCGCGAGTTCGGGCAGGACTTCGTGCCGCTCCCGGGCGCCGCCGCGCCCCGCGCCCCGGCCCCGGCCCCGCGCGCCCGCCGCGCCCCGGCCCCCCGGCCGCGCTGGGACGAGTTGGAGCTGATCGTGGAGCGCCTGCCCCAGGCCCCGTACGAGCGGAGCCCCACCGGCTGGGCCGGCCCGCTGCTGCTCGGCCTCCTCACCGGCTTCGTGGGGGCGCTGGGCACCGGCACGCTGCTCATTCTGCTCACGGTGTGGCTCACGGGCGGCGACGGCCCTGCCCGCCCCAGCCTGTCCGCCTCTCCCGGGGCGCAGGGCCCGTGGGAAAGGAAGCCGCTGCTGGGCTGAGAACACGGGCCGGGGTGGTCAGCTCTCCCTCTCCTCAGTGCCCCTAGCGAGGAAATGGGAGTCCACTGCTCTGTTGGACATGACCTACATAGCCAATGGGACAGGATGGCATTGCGGGGGACAGGGGGACTGTCTCCCAATTCTTTCATTCCTTTTTGGCTTGCATTTAGTCTTCTATTAAGAGCCATCATCTATTGTACCCTCATTGTGTGCTGGCCTTATGTGGAGGGGGTGCCAGCATTATTTGATAGGCTCATCAGACCCCAAGGACTGAAGGTAATGTAGTCTCATCATTACACATCGAGAGGCTCTGGCCACTAGTTAGTGGCACTTCTGGGGGAGCATTAAGAGGGCTTGGGCAGTGGCCAGGGCCCAGAGGAAGTCTGGCAGCCTTCGCCCTCCGTGTCCAGTGCGCAGTTAGAAGGGTCCCCCAACGTGCCCTTCCCACTCAGACAAGTTCTCCTGCAGGTCTCTGGGAACCCCAAACTGTCCCACCTCCTTTTGGGGGGAGGAGGGAATCCTTATGAAGACTGTTCAGACTGTCTGCTGAGGGCCAAGTGTCAGGGAGCTGTGGCGAGGGCAGTCCTGAGGGACTCCACCTGGCTCCCGGTCCAGGCGGCCAGAGGGTCTCCCAGGGAGGTGTGGGCAGTGACAGAATGACAGGCCAATCCAAGAGGAGGGTTGAAAACAAGATCGACGTAACCCTTTATTGCAAATTCTAAAGTAAAAAGATGTACAGTACAAAGTAAAATTGAAATTCCAGACTATAAACTTCCAACCCACATATACATTCTCATTGCTCAAGCATTTCTGCCATTTCCGCATAAACGGAAGAGGGAACAAGTGGAGGGGTGGGGTGGGGGAAGGAGAGACGACAAGGAGAAGAAACGGAAAGAGAGAACGGTGTCTAGGATCATCACAAACCCCAGGAACACGGGGAAGGAAGGACATCTTCTCGACCTGCTGTCCTGGCGATGAGAAGCGGGGAGGGGTTGGAGCAGTGCAGTTAAAATGGCTCTCAGAATAGCAGCATTTACGGTGCCAGTTCATCTTCCGCAAATCCACAGGATACTCTGCCCTTCCCTCACGCCTATGCCTCGGCATCTCAAAACACTTTACAAAACAGTTTAATTAAAGCCTCACAACACCCCTGTGAGGTAGGTCAGTATTATTACCCCCATTTTACAGATGGGGAAACTGAGGCACAGAGAGGTTAAGTGACTTGCCCAAGGCCACACAGCGAGCCAGCGGCAGAGCTGGGGATGGAACACAGGCGTCCTGTCCCTTTTCTGGAACCGCTGGGCCACGCTCCCCTGAACCTATGTACATTCTCGACACGCGCACACACACCACACGTGCACACCCGCCCGCCCCGCCCCGCCCCACCGAGCCTCTGAACAGCAAACAGCAGTGCCGGCCTGGCCGGTGGGGGCCTCAGGCGGTTTTCTTAACAGAGGAAATCTCGGTAAAACCTCGGAAAGGGAGTCCCAGCAAGCACAGCGCAGCGCGGCACAGGCTCTGGCACCAACCTGGGGCTCCTCGGGGGTCCAGACTTCCTGTTCTCTCCTGATGTCCGCCCCACACCCCACCTCTGCGCCCCCCCCCCCGCCCCCCGGCTGGCTCTGCGCAGCCGATTCTGCAGGGGGTGGGATACCTGAAAATGAACGAAACTTTTTGCAAGACTTTGGGCAACATCTGAGAAAAGAAAGAGGCATCGTGACAAGATGCCCAGCACTCGCGACACGAAGTCAAGACCCACGGCCATCTCCCCTGCAAGCGGGCCTGGAGGCTGGGCCCGGGGGGAGGAGGGCAGGGGACTGACCTACCAGCCATCTCTCTCCCAGTGGGGCGACTGGAGTGGACTCGAGTGGGCACTTCAAGACCCTCCTGAGCGTGTTCCTAGACCAGGAGACACGACCTCGAGAAGGAGGTTCCCAGAGGGGTCGCAGAGAGAGGGAAGGGGAGGGTGCCCCCTCCCCTGCAGGAATGGGCGCCAGACCAGCCCGTACCTGCTGGTCTATTCTGTGAAGGGGGTGGCGGGCATGGCCCAGCACTAGCTAGCAGCAGGAAGGCTGCTGGGCAGCGAGCAACAGCGTTGGGGCCCTGGGTTCGGTTTTTCCCTTTCCTGGTGAAGGCGGCAGAAGGCAGGCCAGTCCGGGTGGGCTAGTGGATTATCTTCTGGGGTGTGGGGTAGGGGCTCTGCCAGATGGATTGGGGGGGGGTAGAGGTGACAGGGGTCTCTGGGCACTGCCCCATCAGGGGAGGAATGCCTCATGCAGTGGGTGAGTAGGTGGGCACTGGTCAGGCGAGGCCCTTGCTTTGCTCATCAGGTTCCTATGTCCCAGCCAGAGACCCTCTGACATCTCTCCCTCCCATTCCACCCGCCCCCGCCCCACACTCAAGGACCGGGATAGTCAAGCAACAAACGCACACCAAGACAGACGTCCCTTGTATGGTAAAAAGGGTAACTTTTATTTTGTTTCCTTTTGGCTTAGTGATGTCCTTTGTGATCACGTCTCGTTTGGAGCAGCGCTGGCCTAAGACACGCACCCACTAAGACACTCATCTCCACTCTCGGGCCCTTACGGGTGGGTGTACACGGGTTGCGGCGGAGAAAAGAGAACCCCGCTCGGGCACTGTCACCCCCGGGCCGTCGACCCCGAGCGCTGCCGTTGCTTCCTCCGCGGGCAACTGCCGACACCCAGAGGGCCTGGCTTCGAAAGGGGACTCGGGACGCCTCGGCCGCTCTCGCCCTCTGCCAGCCTCGTGGCCCTAAGCCCAGAGGTTTAAGGCCAGAAGCAGGGCCGGGGAGGAGAGTTCTTCTTGGCAAACCAGGGCGGCGGCTGCTCCGCGGCTTTGGCTCTGCGTTTTTTTTTGTTTTTGTTTTTAAAGCGAACAGCATCACGCGTGTCTTTTTGCTGTTTGTCCTGTTTTGAAAGGTGGATTGTGGAGTATAAATACTGCACCAAGGACCCGGCTACAAAAAAATAAATATTTATATTGTATTTATATATCTATATATATATATGTGCAGTGATACTGTGGCTGCTGCGGTTTTTTGTTTTTTTTTTTTGATTGGCTTCGTTAATATTTGGCAAAGCGTTGCCACTCACCCACTCAGTGAAGACGCCCCACAACGCCACCGTGGAGTCTTTTGCTTTCAATGCCTGGTAGCTGCGGGTGTAGACTGCTGGTGATGGTGCCCTTCACTGCCAAGGGGGTGTGGGACAGGGCGGGTGGATGAGTGCGCCAACGGGAAGGGAAGGCGATGGGGATGGTTTGGGAGGGAAAACCAAAACCCAAGCGTGAAGCTTCCAATAAAGGGGAGGTGGCTTCTTCCCTGCAAAGCTGCGGGTGGGTGTCGGATACCAAGGCCCAGGGATGGCCAGCCTGCTGGGCTGGGGGGCGGGTTCTGGGGGAGGAAAAAGGTCAGCCCTCCGAGAAATTGTGTGAAGATGCTCTAGGAGCCTCGTGACGTCACTCGTGGGCTCTGATCCATCGGTCACCCTTCTCGAGACCTAAGAACAACTATGAAGTTTGGCCAGGTCTTGCATAGAAGTGGTTAGAATTTATTGCACATTGGAACAAAAAATATATATATACATATATATTTTGTCGTCGTCGTTTTGGAAAAGACCATTAGCAATAAAAAATTTTTTGTCTGTCTGTCTGGTTTGGGGGGGATGTACATTGGCTGACAGCATCTAAGTTCTAAGAAGAAAGAAAAGTATAAAAAATAAAACTAAAACATGACAATGGCATAAGCCAGAAGCCATTTCCTATTTAATCAGTAAGTAATTTGTATTTACAAAAAGGCATGCCAGTAAAATAAAATTATATATTACAGTATTTATAATTCTCTTAAAAAGAATAACCACACGCGCCAGCCTCTTCTGTGTTGTGCTGTTTACAATGGCGCCTGTACATGGGATTATGCATTCGTTCTAGCAGTGAGCGGGGCCGCGGAAAGGAATGCCTTCCCAATCGAGATTATCCGGTGGAGGACGGAAATTCTACGGAGGGGACTGCAGAAGCAGGCTGACGAGAGCTGGACAGAGCGGGTCACGGTCTACCAACATAGGGAGCTCGGCCTACTGGCTTGCTGTGGCTTGTTCTAGGCGAGACTAGTCAGGTGGACAGTGAGATGACATCCAAAGTGCTTCTACTGCAAGGCAGATTGGTGTGTCTGATTATGGGCTTGTTTTGTTTCTTTTTTTTTAAAAAAAAATTGTTTTAAGCCCCCTCTATTTTCTGATCCTGGAAGAACTTATTTTAGTTTGGTTCGCAGGCTAAGATATTCCCTCATACTGTCTATAGACTTCCTTGGCAATGACAGCTAGTCAGCCCATGAGAAACCCCTGGCCGAAAAACAGTCGTTCTCTAAAGCAGGGGGTGGAATGGGACGTGCGGCGCTCCCTCCAAAAGCCACCCTCCAATGCCAGCGGGCAGCTTGCTGAGCAGAGAGCAAAATGGGTGGAAGGGGGATGGATGTGCTGAGGGAGGCCGGCCATCCTGAAGACTGAGTACCAGGTCCTCCCTCTCATCCAAACCAGTGCAGTACAGACACCAAGTGGGCCCACCAAGAGGGGACTCTGTTGAGACCTCTGCACCCACCACGACCGTACCTTCTGAACCACGGTCCGAGCCCCCAGCACGGCTGCCCTGGCCCACCTCGGTGGACCGGGGAAGCCCTGCACGGTAGAGAACACGGAGGGAAGCAGGAGGGACCGTGCAGTGTGCGAGCTTGAGCGAAACCCGCTGGAGCACAGGGGCCGGTTCCGACCGTCCGAACCCCTCCCCGTACTGGCCCCAGCCCAGAGAGACCACAGGGCAGGACAGTAAATGATGTGAGCACCCCTGAACCCCCAATCAAAGGGTGTGTTTCATTTCCCAAAGGCATCCCCAGGGCGCCCCTCCCCCCAAGAGATAGCATGCTACTTTGAAGAGCACTTCTTATCTCTACCCCAAACGAGGGCCGATTCTCCAGGATGCAGGGTAAACAATCATGGCAAATAGTGCACAATACAAATAAAGGAACCTCCTTGTTTTTAGCCCTAGGACTCGGCTGCACAGTGAGAGACGCCGTCGGGGAGCCAGTCTCCCCACCGACGGGACCCAGAGCAGCGGGAGCTAGTTCTTCCTTCAAAATGTGCAACGGGGGCGGGGTGGTGGCGATGTCTGTCAACCAGAGACACACAACGGATCCGTCTGCTTGTTGGTTTGGATTTGTGGGCGGTGATTTCTGTTTCGGGTGGTCAATTGGTTGGTTGGTGCTTTCTCTACTGGGAGGGTGTGGGGAAGACTGTTTGAGAATTCATAAAGAATCGCAGCGGGTATGGGGATCTTACCAAATACAGTGAACGGTGCAGGGCTGGGGTCCCGTCCGCAGGCTGACCCAGCGCCGGGGACAGGACAGGTGGCGTCCTGTGGTGTGTGGGTCTCATGCATGACTTCTGATCACGGCATGCCATCATGCAAATCATTTCTACGCATTGAACGAGCACAATGTGTGGAATTGGCCTGAGCGAGTCCTCCGCAGCCTGAAGGAACCTGGTTGTTTTCCCCCACCCCTCTCCAAACCACGTGATGCCCATGTGGAGAAGATGCAAGTTATATCAAAGAAACTGACGAGGAAATGGCATGGGCTGCCTGGGTGTGGGTGTGTACGTGTGCGTGCGTGCGTGTGCGTGTGTGTCTGTGTGTGTTTCTTTTTGCTGCTTAGCTTAACTAATGTAAGAATGCAAATATAGTTTGCATGAACAAACAAACTTTTAAAGTGATGCTTTCTGCTTCTGAGAATCAACGGAATGAAAAAAAAAAAAAGGAAAGAAAATCCAGGTGGCTGCCACGGAAACACGCTGGTCCCGGCAGCCATGCCTCTGTGTCGGGTACCCTGTTGGGTGTGTCCTCAGTTGCACTGACTGATGTGGAACATGCAGTGACCACCTGCCCAAGCATTCGACCATCTGAGAGTCTGGGGAGCAGGGTCCTTGGCCCTTGGCAGGTCACTGCTCAAGATGCAACCGTGGTACATGGGAAGCGGACTATGTTTGGTATAGATCTTCAGGGGACAGTGTCTCCACAGCGCTTCTGCGTTGATCGATCCGATTCAGGAAGTTTGTAAACAATCGTTCCCTTGCGAGTTTGAGATCTGTCCAGTGTGGCATGTCCGCTGTCCTCTAACACTTGGACTCTCGGACCTCTTTCTGTCTTTTGGCTCTTTCCCGCCTCCCCTCCTCGGCCCGCTGCTGCTTCTCCTTCTCGGGCTTCGTCACACTGTCATAGGACGGGAGGGAGGCTGTGGACGGGGTGCTCTCCTTTTTCTCCCGGTGGGTGCCCCCGTTCTCTAGCTTATTGGACGTGGCCTTTTTGCAGATGAAGCCCCGCCTGGCTAAGTGTCCCCGGTAGGCGCGCTGCAGGACCACCGCCGACACCTCCTCCTGCTTGCGTCGCAGGGTGGTCGTGATGGGCTCGTAAGACACTTTGGAAGGGTTGGACGCCACGAACCGCTCCTCCATCTGCTGCCGGAGGATGTCCAGCTCCCCGCTGTCCCCCAGGACCCGCTTGGTGAAGGCGAAGAGGATGTCCAAGCAGTGGATGCGGTCCCCACTCACCATAGGCAGGTCCATGGCGATCAGCTCGATGGTGTTGGGCTTGGGCACTCGGAGCGGGTGCTCCAGGGCGTCGGCGAAGTCCGCCAGCTTGCAGTACTCGATGAACTGGGTGGCGTCGGGGTCGAACTTCTCCCAGATCTCGTAAAAGGTCTCGAAGTCGTCCTCGCTCAGGGGGTCGGCGCTCTCCTCCGTGGCCACGCTGAAGTTCTCCAGGATGATGGCGATGTACATGTTCACCACGATCAGGAAGGAGATGATGATGTAGCTGACGAAGAAGAAGATGCCCACCGAGGGGTTCCCGCAGTCCCCCTTGAAGCCGCTGCCCGGGTGCTCCTTGTCCAGGCTGCAGTCCGGGGGGCGGTTCAGGATGGGCAGCAGCAGGCCATCCCAGCCGGCCGAGGTGGTGATCTGAAACAGGCAGATCATGCTGTTGCCAAAGGTCTCAAAGTTGAACATGTCATCGATGCCGGCCTCGTGCTTCACGTAGGCAAAGTTGGACATGCCGAAGATGGAAAAGATGAACATGACCAGGAAGAGCAGGAGGCCGATGTTGAACAGGGCGGGCAAGGACATCATTAAGGCAAAGAGCAGGGTGCGGATCCCCTTGGCGCCTTTGATCAGACGCAGGATGCGCCCAATGCGGGCCAACCGTATGACTCGGAAGAGGGTTGGGGAAACAAAGTATTTCTCAATCATATCCGCCAGGAACATTCCTAAGAGGGGGAACAGAAGGAGATACGTTACTGAGAGCGGAGAGCTCCTTGCTCTTGACTTCCTGCATCGGCACCAGGGAAGCGTGAGGGTCGAGTGACTTTGTAGATTGCCTGCCTTACTTGTCGATCTGACCCCCAAGGGTAAAGGGAACGGCTGGTTTCCGACACACTGAGAAACACAGAAAGGAACAAAAGGGACACCGGGGCACCGAATTCAACAGAAGCAAACGTTTGACCAAGTCTCCCTCTCCCCTTCTGTATAATGTGCCTGCATATAAGTACGTGAGAAATCTGAAGCACTTGGGTTTAAGGAATTGTACTGTACTTATTTTCTTTTCTTTTTTTTTTTTTTTTTTTTTAAGGCATCACTGCCCTGGTGGTGTGTAGGAGGCCCAGCCTTTGCTCCTGGGAGCCGGAATCGAACCTCCATCCCAGTGGGCCGCAGTCCCGCGCACAACCACTACGCCACCGGGGCTCAGCCCTGTACTTATTTTCACAACTTAATTATGAGACTAAAAAATGTGAGATTAACCTACTTTTGGAAAGTTTATTTTAATGGCGGCAGAATTTCCATCTTCCGCATAGGTCCTCACCGATCTGTTTCCTGACCCAAATGCCACCCTTTATTTTTCTGATTTGTGCGTATTTTTCTGAGAGGGGCGAATGGATTCCTCTACAGATTTCCATACCTATAAACAACGGTTCCACGCTATAACTTCACTACCTTTCAGCCTCGATGTCTTCATTATTGGGTTCAGGCTACCAACTTCCAAAGGATCTGCTTACTGACCCTGAAAAACCCATCTCTGGTTTCTGGTCACCCCTGACTTTTCCTCCCAAACTCCCCTAGGAAACTAATGAGACCTCTCAGGGGTGGGCCTCGATTCAGAACGCTGTACATTTGAAAACAGCCCCCCCCCCCCCCCCCGGCACCGGCAGGGAGTCTATTCTGACTGCAGGGCAGG
This sequence comes from Nesogale talazaci, assembly GCA_004026705.1. Taxonomy (NCBI): domain Eukaryota; kingdom Metazoa; phylum Chordata; class Mammalia; order Afrosoricida; family Tenrecidae; genus Nesogale; species Nesogale talazaci. Next base: position 24,036 of record PVJH01021082.1, read on the forward strand.
GGATTCCTGAGACTCTAACTCTTTTTTTTTGGGGGGGGGGCATCACTGCTCTCCGGTGGTGGGAGTAGCAGGGAGACTCTAACTCTTTATGGGGGTAGAGAGCCTCATCTTTCCCCGCTGGAGTGGTGGTGGTTTTGAGTAACTGTCGGGGCGGGGGGGGGGATCAGACTTTTCCACAATTGTATCTCCTCCAAAATACTAAGCATTCATTAGTAACCATTTGCCAGTATCCGCTGGGAGGTCAGAGGCATACATTTATTCTCCCTAAAGGTCTCAGCTATCCAGAGGCCATTGTCTCGCCCACAAAAGATAGGGCCGGCTTCCTGCTGTTAGGACAAGGGGGCCCACTTCACCTTCACTGGAAAACTTTAGCTAAATCAAGTCTCCAGCCTCAGGGCAGTCAAGGTGAGGCTGCCTGCCACCATTAATCTTCGGTCCGCCCATCTTGTCACATGGGGACCCCAATAACCTCCCTTTCCTATCATGTGTGTACCCCTAGATCGTCCCCCTCTTTACTGTATAGCCTATGGAGTAGCCCCTTTCTGTGATGTGTGTCTTTACCTGTAATTAGGGACCTTGTCTGTTCCCAAAAGATGTATAAGGCTTGGTCAGAATAAAGGCCCTCTCCCACTCTCGCCTCCTCTCTGGCTCTCTCACCTCTCCTCCCCCAACTCTCCCTCTCCTTTCTCTTCCTTCTCCTTAGGTCTTCTCCTCCGCCCTCATTCTCTCTCTCCGCGTGGACCATCAAGCGGGGCTGAGGTGAGCATGCTACCATGAGATGTGTCTGACTCCATTCTTTCCATCTCTCACGCTCTCTCTGACTTTACTCTAAGAATTAATAACTGTGGCCGTACAATTGCACCGACCAGACCCTTGATGATAATGTTAGAGGCTCGTTACTCTGACAGGCAACCATGGGGCCACCAGGGCTACAGAAAAGGAGATTCAAGTAGAGTTAAAGTGTGCAAGTCAGGGCACCTGCTTATGTGCCCATTCAACTCGACCACTCGTCTGTCGCAAGTATGGAGACTTGAGAGGAGTCCGGTGAGGGGCCGTGGAGGGTGGAGGGAGGGGGCCGGCACGTACTTTTCCTTCCGGGCCTTCTGCTGTGGAGATGCCAAAGTGGTGCCACATGTGTGCAGGGATACATGGGGGATCCACTGTAACTATGGAAATACCTTTCAATCATAAGATGCCACAAACACTGGGACCATTCACCGCAGAAGGCTGTAGAAGCTGCTTCTTTTTCTTTCTTTCTTTTTGGCATCACTGCCCTCTGGTGGGAGTGGGAGGCCCAGCCTTGCTCCTGGAGAGCTGCTGCTGGATTTGAACCGCCAACCCTGTGGGCCACAGTCCCGCACACCACCACTACGCCAATGGGGGCTCAGCCTTAGAAGTTGCTTCTCGGAGGTTTCCACGCCTTCCTGACCTGTGAGCGCACACCTGACACTCACCCACATTCTCAGCCTCTCGGGGCTCTTGGGGTGCTGTTCTTTGCAGTCGCAGTATGTGCTGCTTCCTGGTAGGGAGTGGGATAATTGTGTGAACCCGAAAGAAATGGGCCTCACCTCACCAATCTCACCACTCGAGTTCCTTGGGGATGTACGCATCTCACCTCAAAATCTGGCACCTCAAAAAAGCGCCCTTCCATCACCGAAGACAAATGACATCCCCACACATTCACATCAGAAGATAACCTGGTCATGACAAAGCTTACTATAGAAAGTAAGCTTAGCTTTCAGGAGCTCATAGGACATAACATGCTCAGAGAGTGAGCCTGATTAGCTGTAGTGGCTCTTTCGGATCCAGAATCCCATGAGGGTTGGAATTTGTGAGACAATCTCGACTGCAGCCAGGACTCAAGACGCTGTCTCAGTTCTCTTGTTTCGTTTGTAATAGATTTCAAACCAGTGACTCTAGGAAGCCAAATAGCATGGGTTCCATATAGGGTTTACTGGGAACACTGACCCCTCCAGCTTCCTCAGGGGTGGCTTCTGACATCAAGGACAGGTAGCTTAGTTCTACTTAAACTCCTTCCCCTGAGTGAAGGGGTTGTTAGGCTCTTCCGTCTACTGAGTCCTCTCTTTTCCATGCAAGCATCTGGGACTTGTGATGTCTTCGGTCGTGGTGGGCCCGAGGTTGGCAGAAAAGCTGATGGCTTGGTGTCTGGCCTCGCCTTGAAAGTTCTGCGTTGTTCTGAAATGGGTGTTGAGAAGGGCAAGCCGGGAAGATACAGGCAAAATCCAAGTCAGAATAAAGGGCAGACTTTTCAATGGCATGTCTTCTCCTCGGTTCATATCTCCCAGGAACCTGAGGCCTGGGGACATGCAGCAGAGGGGAGAGCGTTTCAACTGAGGCAAGAAAAGAAGCCTTTGTGAGACAAGTGTGAAACATTCAAGGAGGTTGCAAAGAGAAAAAGCCATCTACGAAAATGTGAGCAATGCTCAAATTCTATTGAAAGCCTTGACGATTCAGTTAATCACATTCAGCTTTCCTGCAGGGTACGAATTCAGGCCATGATTCCAGAACCGACAGGGATTCCTGGCTACACTCCCAGCCACTCTGGTCTGATTTCTGAAAGGGTGGGCTGGTACAAGCACCCAGAATATATGGGAATGGTAGCCATAGACCACGGCCAATGGCTCTCTGCTTAACATCACCTTCCATATCCTCGTGGCCGTTGTGCCATCTGGTCCATCTGTGGCAACTCTGTGGGCTTCTTTAGAGGCTTAGTCAGAGCACGTGGGCTGCGTCCTCAGTTTTCGTGGTTGTACTCTTCGTGGAAGCATGCCGTCAGGTCTTGTCCGCTGCCGTACTCCTGGGTTGGTTCACACCGTCAACCATTTTGGTTATCTGTGGAGCACACACCGTGCCCCGCAGGGACCCCACATTCCCACTGTGTATGAAGGAGTTCAGCCAGAAGGCTCCTTAGAGGCAAGGATGGTGCGATTTCACCCATGTACTTTGGACATGTTGTCAGGGGGACCAGGGCATCCTGCTGCATGGGAAAGCAGAGGGTCAGTTCAGGAGAGGAAGGTCCTCAACGAGGGGGGTTGACAATGGGCTCAAACAGAACAACGGGAAGGGTGACAAAAAACCAGGCAGTGTTTTGTTCTGTTGCACATGGAGTCCCTACGCGTTGAAACTAACTCAAGGCACTTGTTGATGACAGCAATGGGGCTTGGCATGGGATTCAACAATGCCGAAACCGCTGAGTCACTTGTGCGCCTTCATCGCCAAAGTCCCTGGAACTCTCCCAGAGCAGGCACGACATAGATACCCTCTAACACGGGGTCCTTTGCGATCTTGTCGATTGCAGATGTAGTGTGGGTAGGCCGCATGGCATTTACAAAGACAGACGTAAGTCTTCATCAATCCTGTCACTTAATTAATATAGAGCACGGCCATTCGGAGGCAATCTTAGGTGTCAAACACATGTGCAAGCAGTTGCGTTAAGTGCAGCAAAACTGACACGCTCAGTCAAATGCTTTCAAGACTTGTCCTTGCTTGAATGAGTCGCTACATTCCTGTGCGACCCTTTTTGGGAAGATGGTGAAGGGGATTCACTTGCATCAAAAGTTGTAGCACTGTTTCACCTGAGCTCTTCTGGACTGCAAGAGGATATTTTAATACTACAAGCCAACATTCAGCTGATCAGCTGAAGTCCAGAGCGCATGAACAGTTCTGGAACTTATGCGCAGAGGGAAAGTGCCCAACATGAGAAAATGTGCTACCTCCTTGACTGCATTATTCAGCTCTACTTATTGATGTGAGTCAGCCTTTCCCTCAGAAAGATCATGAAGTCCAAGTACTGCTCCACCATGACTGATGATCATGTGGAAGTGTGCTTGAGGCTGGCTGTCAGCAGCTACTGTCTGGACTGTGCATCCCTGGCTCATTCCATTCAGGGCAAGTCATCAGAGTCAACTCAGGTCATGACAAAAAATGTACACAGTTGATTGTGTTGTGTTGTGCACTATGGACTCATGCAGTTATGCAAGGTACATAAACACACATTGTACATATAAAGAATTCTCCATGCATTTGTGAGTAAATGTAATAAATACATAAAAGTATGTTTTGCGTTTTTGTCATTGGCAGATCATTTTGACTTGCTCATTTTGTAAGTAGCTCGCATGCCGACAAAGTGTGAGCACTCCTGCCCTAACATCTGTTGGATGCAGGAGTGAAGGGATGGCAGATTCGGAGAGTAGCCAAGATAGGTCAGTTATGGTCCAGAGATAGAACCAGATGTGCTGGGTAGATATGGTTGGTGAAGACAGGGCCAAAGATGGGCTAGGGAGTCTTTAGATAGAAGACGATGCCTGAGTAAAGTTTTGAAGGGTAATGTGTATCTGTCACTCTCAAGGTAGAGAGGGTGGGGGAGGGCGAGGGCAAGGGGGAAGGAGGAAAAGAGAGAGAGAGAGAGAGAGAACACAACAATCCAGCCGGTGGGAACATCGTTGGCATTCTAGGTGGTTCTGAGGAGCCCTGGTGGCACAGGTGGGTTACATGTTGGGCTGCTAACCACAAGTTCTGCAGTTCAAATCCTCCAGCTACTCTGGGAGAAAGAGTGACTTTCTACTCCTGTAAACATTTAGAGCTTATAGCTGGAGACTCAGCGGGACAGTTCTATAAGGTCACTATTGAGGTGGAATCGACCTGATGGGGCATTGAGTTTTCCAGGTGGCTCTAGGGCTAGTCTTATCCTGTTTTTGCGAGATGTTCTCGAGCCCCAGTTCTGGGTACAACAGAACACGCACGCTGCCTAGCTCTGCCTCTGGATTGTTCTGCAGGGTCCAGCCTCATTTTCGCTGGTCGTCTACTTCACCAAGCACAGTGTCCTTGGCTTGGGACTGGTCCCTCCTGATAACACATCCACAGTACGTGAGATGAAGCCTCTGGTTGCATTTCCTTCAATACAAAATAGTCTGGTCTTCTGGCAGTCATGGCACTTTCAGTGTTTGTTGTCAACAACTTTCGTTTAAAGACATACGTCTTTGCTCTTACCTTCCTTGCGCACTGGCCAGCTTTCACATGCAGGTGAAGCAGCTGGAAGTACCATGGTTTGGGCCCGGCGCACCTTCATCCTCAAAGTGACATCTTTGTTCGTTAACACTTTAAACAGATTTGCTCACCGCACGACATCCTGTGAGTTCTTGACTGCTGCTTCACGAGCGTTGCTTGTGGACCCAAGCAAAATGCAACCCTTGACAAGGTCACTCTTCACTCTGTTTACCATGGCGTTGCTCACGGGCTCCGTGCTTGTGTTCTTTGTGTTGGGCTGCACTCTGCATTGCAGTCTGGAGTCATGAGCCTTCCTTAGTAAGGGCTTCCCAGCAAACATGATGAGGTCCGTTGTGGATCACAGGCTGTTCATGAGTCTTCCTCCAACCCGGGTGTCAATGCTTTATGGAGATCAGTTTCCTGAAATACTTGCTCAGAATATCAACTCGGTGAACCACAACCCGGAGACACCACTTTCCTGATTTTTTTTGTTTTTGTTTTTTGGGCATCACTGTCCTCTGGTGATGGGAGTAGGAGGCCCAGCCCCACTGCTGGAGTTGAACCTCCATCCCAGTGGGCCGCCGTCCCGCGCACAACCACTACGCCACCGGGGCTCAGCCCCCTTTCCTGATTTTAAGCCATACAGGATGCCCTTGTTCTATTCTGACAATCATTTCTTGGTCTACCTACAGATTCTGCATGAACCCAATGACTTGTTCTGGAATTCTCATTCTTCTTTCTTTTGTGTGTGTGTTGCTTTTATTTCTTTGAGGCATATTTCCAGTAGAAGTATTGCAGACTATAGGGATTCCCATTCTCAGTTGTTTTAGGCAGCACCGTGTTGTTTCCATTGTAGTGGTATGTGTCGACAAGTCCATCAATAGTGAATATTAGGTCCACTTTCTCCACATCCTTTTGTTTTCTTTAATTGCACTATCATCATGGTACAAGGTGGTATCCTATCTAGTTTAAATTTGCATCTCCTGAATGCAGAGTTATTGTGCACATTTTTTCATTTGGTTGTTAGTCATTTGAATGTCATTTTAGGTGATGGAATTCCCATTCTTGGCATTATTCATAGCTTGTTATGATCCACACAGTCAGATGCCTTTTTTTTTTTTTTTGTATCACTGCCCTCTGGTGGTCATGGGAGCTACCCAGCCTTGCTGCTGCTGGATTTGAACTGCCAAGTCAGTGGGCTGCAGTCCCGTACTCAACCGCTATGCCACTGGGGCTCAGCCCCGTCAAATGCCTTTTTTATAGTCAACAAAACACAAGTAAATACCTTCTGGTATTACTTGCTTTCAGTCAAGCTCTATCTGATATCAGCAACAATATCCCTTATTTCGTATCCTCTTCTGAGTCTAAAGCAAATCTCCAGCAGCTGTTGTCCGTGCGCTGCTGTAACTGTTTCTGAATTATCTTCAGCAATGTTTTACTTTACTTATGTGGGATAGCAATTGGTTTCCTCTCTCTGCCTCCTCCTGGGTTACCTTTCTTTGGAGTGGGCACGCATGTGGACCTCTTGCGGTCAGCTATCTTCCAAATTTCTCGGGAGCAAGTGCTTCCAACGCTCCCTCAGTTTATTGAAACACTTACATCAGTATTGCTAATTCCGGTAGCCTCGTTTCCCACTACCAACTTTAATGCAGCGTAGACATTTTCTTTCAGTACTCTTGGGTCAGGCTAATATGCTTCCTCTGGAAATGGTTGAATATCGACCAATTCTTTTTGGTACAGTGACTCTGCACGTATTTATGCTATCTTCTTTTGATGCTTCCTACCTCATTTAATATTTGGCCTATAGAAAAAACTCAACTATCAAGTTGTTTCTGACTATATGGTACAGCGCTTCTCAACCTGTGGGCTGCAAGCCCTTTGGGGGGGGGCGTGAATGACCCTTTCCAATTCATAACAGTAGTAAAATGACAGCTATGCAGTAGCAGCAAAATTAATGCTATGGTTGGGGTCACACCATAGGGCCGTGGCATGAAGAAGATTGAGGACATGGCAGTGATTCTGAAGGATAGGGCAGAACTGTTTCCAAGGCTGTAACTGAATCCTCTTTCTCCTGAGGATTGCCTGGGGGTTTTGAACTGCTGACTTTGCAGTTTGTAGCCCAACCCGCTACACCAGCAGGGAGCTTCAATCTTGCAACGTGAGTTGTTTGGGTTTTTTCTTTCAGCTTGTGAGATGCTGAGCACGCGCTTCCTTTCCGACTCCAGTCCCCGCACATTCCATGATCATATTCTGTCTTCGAGAGTTGCCTTTTGGGGCTGAGCCCCGGTGGTGTAGTGGTGGCTGGCGGTTCAAATCCAGCAGCAGCTCTCCAGGAGCAAGGTTGGGCCTCCTACTCCCACCAGAGGGCAGTGATGTCCCCCCCCCCCAAAAAGGAGAGTTGCCTTTTGAAAACTTCTGTTGAGTATTGGTACTGCACCATTTCTTTCATTCATTTCAGCTCCTCTACATTCAAGAGCAAGTTTCAGAGTCTCTTCTGAGATCCACTTTAGTCTTTTCTTTCTTTTCTTTTTCTTCTCATGGAATCTCATGTTCTTTTCTGTCTTTTTTTATTTATTTATTTTTTTTAGGGCATCACTGCCCTGGTGGTGGGAGTAAGAAGCTTTGCTCCTGTGGAGTTGGAATTGAACCTCCATCCCAGTGGGCTGCAGTCCCGCACACAACCACTACGCCACCGGGGCTCAGCCCCCTTTTCTGTCTTTTAAATGAACTTCACCTTTCTTCTTTCTTTTTTTTTGGGGGGGGCATCACTGCCCTCTGGTGGTGGGAGTAGGAGGCCCAGCCTTTGCTCCTGTGGAGCCGCTGCTGGAATTGAACCTCCATCCCAGTGGGCCGCAGTCCTGCGCACAACCACTACGCCACCAGGGCTCACCCCTATTTTTGAAGCATAATATTTTTTTACTAACATATCTTACTCATTCCAATTTATCCTTTCCCTCCCCGTACAGTTCGGTTGTTCAATCCATCTGGCGGGGTGATTACTTTCTCCTTGTACGGTGTCCTTGGGGGCTCGTCAGGACTTCTGTCATTAGTGCTCAATGCATATCTCGCCATGGACTCTAAGTTCAAATGGGATCCACTCACGGTTATTTTGGTGCCCATAGACTTGCTCTGATATTCTTTGGCTCCGACTGGAACTTGCATATGAATAATTGATGATCTGCTTTGCAGTTGGCCGCTGGCCTTGTGTTGGCCGATGTCTTTGAGTTTCTCTCTCTTCCCCCCCACAGATGTAAGCAGGGCGGTTCCCATGGAGGCCATCTGGAGAGGCCCACTGTAATAGTTGCCAGTCATGTGGTTCAAAAAGTTTATTTGCACGACAGAAGTTGCTGGTCTTGAAAAATTCTATCGTATGATCTTCTGCTTCATTTTGATCACAAAGGCCATCGTTTCTGACTGCCGTGTTCCATTCACCAGTAACCAATGCATCGTTGCGTGATCGATGGCATGTTTAATCAATTTCGGGCAGCAGAAGTTGGTGGACTTCCTTATCATCATAGGTTTTGGTAGCTGGTAGGCCATCGCTTCTTGGCCTTTTGGCTAAGATCAGGTGTAGCAGATGGTATGTGGATATGAAGAATGGTCATACTGACTGGTTTTCCTTGTAGGTATACAGATATTAGCCCATCACTGAGCATTACACGTCAAAGATAGATCTTGAGATCTTTTTGATGGTGAGTGGGGTGTCCCTGTAGTTTGTCATTCTTGCTTGGTATGCAGTAGACCCTAAGCCTGTCGGATTCAAGCAGCCAAGAACAGTCCATCTCCGGTGACGGCGTGGCTGCATTGCGCGTGTAGGCCCGCCTCCCCTTGGAGGCAGAGTTTCTTCTCCAGCGATCCTGTGAGTGAGTCCACCTTGTGACAACGTTCTGCTGACCCTCGGGGGTTTTCAGAGGCTAACCCTCAGACAGGCAGTCTTTTCCTTCTCCCAGTGTGTTTCCCTCGGGAAGCTCTGATGGAACCTGCCCACCGTGGTGACCCCTCTGGGAGTGGAGACACCAGCAGCCGAGTTTGCAGCATGCATACCCCACAGTATGACAAAGCGACAGACGAAGGGTGGGTCTGAGAAGAGAGGGGGTGATGTGGTCACGGCTTTCCCAAGCCATGCAAACGTGTGTGCAGACACGTTGGAGAACAGTGAACCAGGCTGGTGGCACTGTCCAAAGTGTGTTTTGTGGGCAGTTAATGACACCAGGCAGCCTGGCTACCTTGGGCTCTCGCTAGGCTGCTTGCTGGTGTACCTGCTGAAGTCTCTGACGCAGGGGTCCTCTAACTTTTTAAACAGGGGGCCAGTTCACTGTCCCTCAGACCATTGGAGGGCTGGACTATAGTTAAAAAAACAAAAACAAAAACAACCAAAAAAACCCAACTATGAACAAATTCACTGTGGGCCCGGGACAAGTTGGCCGTTAAGCAGGACAGCAAAAACACTGGGTGGGCTGCATAAATGTCCTCGGTGGGCCTCATGTGGCCCGCGGGCCATAGTTTGAGAACCCCGGCAAACCTCTCTGTATGCGAGTTTCCCGGGGTATTTTGAGGGTTGTTATAAGGATTATACAAATTAAAACATGTAAAGCTCTTAGGGACATGATTTACAAAGTGCATGTAAAGTGTCCCATGTAAGTGTGGTGGTGTTATTATCTTATAAAAAAAGAGTGCTGAGGGCTGAGCCCCGGTGGCGTCGTGGTTGTGCGCGGGACTGTGGCCCACTGGGATGGAGGTTCAATTCCAGCAGTGGGGCTGGGCCTCCTACTCCCACCACTGGAGAGCAGTGGTGCCCCCCCCCCCAAAAAAAAAGAGTGCTGTGGATTTCATTATCTTCTGCTACTATAGCAGAAACACCACAAGCTTTAACCAACAAATGTATTTAATGTATTTAACCAACAAATGTTTTTTTCCTCACAGTTTAGAGAATGAGAAGCTGAAATCCTTGGTGCTAAGGATGGTGCGAAGGGCAGACCTTCTCTCTGTGCCATTTTTAAAGGAAGATCCTTGTCTCTTCTGCTTCGATTTCCTGGTGCCTTAGTGTCTCCTGTGTCTTGGCATCTGTCTCCTTCCATCTGTCCTCTGCTCTTTTATTTCAGGTCTTTTAAATCTCAAAAAAGACCGACTCAGGAAACTTCTGCCACAATCCTGCCTCCTTGATGTAACAAAGACACGGTGTTCCCAAATGGGATTAAAACCACCGCCTCAGATTTGGACTTACAATACATATTTTGGAGAACATAATTTCATCAGTAACATCCTTCCCAAGTAGAAGAAAATGTTGACAGCAATGTACGTACAAGTGTGCTTAATACAACCAAATGGTGGGTTGTTATGAGATTTGTAGGAGCCCCCCCCCAAATAAAATGAACAATAAAAAAAATCCTACCCTCCGATCCTCCCAAATTCATGTCCTTTTTGTTTGTTTGCTTTGGGTGGGGCATCACTGCCCTCTGGTGGGAGTAGGAGGCCCAGCCTTGCTCCTGGAGAGCTGCTGCTAGATATGAACCGCCAAGCCTGTGGGCCGCAGTCCTGCACTCAACCACTACGCCACTGGGGCTCAACCCTCAAGTCCTTGCTACATGCAAAACACATTTACCCCATGACATCACCCCTCAAATCTTCGATCACCTCCAAGTCCCAAATCCCAGCTTTGGAATCATCTGAATCAAATAGGGGTGAGCCTTTAGGTGTATTCCATCCAGGAGCAAAATTCCCTTTATCCATGAGTCCAAGGGATCTAATTTAGAAGCGAGCTGTTTCCAAGGGGCAGAGGAGGGGCAAGGGAGGCGCTTTCATGACCAATGAGAGAAGTCAGAGGGGAAGAAGGAGTCACGGGCACCAGGCAGTCCCGAGCTTAGCAGAACCCTTTCTCTTAGCTCTTGAGGTTTGAAAACAATCCTCTGTTCACGGAGATCGTCTGGAGAATGGCCCCGGGTGCTGCGGACTCTGGGTGTTGGCCTGAGGGCCCTGGGCGTCCCCCTTTACCTTCGAGCACAATGGGAGAGCGACTCTGTTTCCTTGGTGTCAAGTGGCCCTTTTCCTGGTCCAACTGAGTGGAGACTCTGCCCGCTTGCACCCAGGCAGGCTCCATTCATTCCTCTGCCCTGCGAACACAGCAGTCCTGTCCCTTGGCTGTGTACAGAGGCCGATTCTCTGGCATTCCCTAATAGCAGCACCCGCTCTGGAACTGTGCTGGCTTATGACTATGAACTCAGGAAGACAGAGGTCCCACGCAGCAGGAGCTGCTTCCTGGGCCCCTTGTACCAGCTTTGCTGATCCTGGAGCTGCTCTGGGATGGTCCCACTCCTGTCTCAGAGGACAACAGAGGCAGCTCCTTTTGCCGGCTTCTGAAGGCACACTGCATTCTTGCCATTCCTTCTTTCTCCGGCCCACTTAGCCTTCGCTGATGAGTTTTCTGCTGTGCTAAGTTGGTGAGCTCCCTCAGTCACAGGCTGACTCTCTCTAACTGAAGACATTGTGGCCACATCTTCGGTGAATGCTCTAGGACCAAGGTCCTGAGTTTGTGCCGTAGAATTGTCTAAAACTGGCGAGCCCCGGTGATGCAGTGGTTGTGCGCGGGACTGCGGCCCACTGGGATGGAGGTTCAATTCCAGCAGTGGCTCCACAGGAGCAAAGGCTGGGCCTCCTATTCCCACCACCAGAGGGCAGTGATGCCCCCCCCCCCAAAAAAAAAAAAAAAGAATTATCCAAAACTTCAAGCTTGGTTTTCATTCGGCAACGTTCACTTTTTTGGGGGGTGGTCCATCACTGCCCTCTGGTGGGATTAGGAGGCCCAGCCTTACTCCTGGAGGGCTGCTGCTAGATTTAAACCGCCAGCCCAGTGGGCCACAGTCCCGTGCACAACCACGACACCACCGGGGCTCAGCCACAATGTCCACTTTTAAGCCCATCTCTTTCCTCATGCACCGTACTGTAAAAGGCGAGGAAGAAATCACACAGGGCCCCTCTCCGCATGGTTTCTTTGACACTGTGTAAAAAGGATCGCGCTCCCACTGCTATCCAGTCGTCCGTGCACCAGTCTCTTGGGAAGTCTCACCAGGTGCACACGTAAAGTCCACATTTCTAGCCACATTGGTGCTGTCTTGAATGTCATCTTCTCTAAGACAATGCACAGCTCTCCTCCCTCCCTTCTGAAAGTTCACCGGAACTGCTGGGGCATCCAGAATTCCACCGAGTGTCTCTACAGGGCAATCTGTGCGTTCACGCCACAAAACCAAACAATCCCACTGCCTCGCGTTGATTCTGACTACTGTGATCCTGTCAAGGGTTTTCAAGCCTGCAAATCCTTCTGAATGTGGGTATCCTCATCCGGCTGGTTCAGTGGCTACCCCTCACCCACTCCCGAACCACCTTTGCTCTCCGATTCCTCGCTATCTTGTGCTGCTCTAGCAGTCAGAACACATGGGGAAGGGCTTAACACATACACTTATTCTCTTGCAGCTGAGGAGGCTGTTGGTTTGAATTCAGAGCAGGAAATGTGTGGGACTCATGTTCCATGTATCAACACTCTTTAAAAAAAAATTTTTTTTTTTTGTATCAACACTCTTAAGGACACATGCGGGCGTTTCTAGCAGTTGTAGGGAAAATGGAATTAAAAGGTCCTGGGATTTTCCCATAAGCCTTTTGAAGAACTATCGGATGCTTGTGAGAGGGCAACCAAGAGGACAGCAGTTCCTTCTGCCTGCCTGCCTGCCACGGAGGGCAGCAGCCCCGATCCACATCTTTAGGTTAAAGCAAAACACACGTCAGTCACTGTTAGAAGCATGGAGCTTGGGACGCGATCGACCTCAGCTTGAGTTCGGCTTCCTCCTCCTTCAATGACCCACGACATCTATACACTGATGGCAAGAAAAGAAGAGCCTACTTCCTACGCCATCATAGAGTTAAGTGAGCTCATGCAGGTGCGAGGCTCTCAGATAGAACTTGGCACACAGTGCAGGGGGCAATGTCATCGTCGTCGTCGTCATCATCATCGTCATCATCATCGTCATCATCATTGCCACCACCACCTCCACTTCTACCTCCACCTCCACCACCACCACCAACACCACTTCACCACCACTACCACCACCAAAACCAATACCATCACCTCCTCCTCCACCACCACCCACCACCTCCACCTCCACCACTGCTTCCATCTCCACCTCCACAGAATTTCCCTAGATTACAACATTATTATCCAATGTAACAATTTCTTACTGTTCATTTTTCTATTTTGTACTCACTGCCAGAATTTTTAAATAATAAAGTTCTTTTATCTTCCCCTGTGAGACTGGAAACATTTGGAACACGAGAATTAGATCAACCTGCCCCTTCTCCTCGGCACAGACGGCGCCACTTAAAACCACGACGAACGCCCCAGGGTAACCTGTGGGGCAGGCACTCTGGTGGCACCAGGCAGGCCCCGGTGACGCTTCCTGGCCCTGTGGGGACTTGGGTGCACAGAGGTCGGGCCTGGACTCGTACCATTGGTTGTCCTCCCAGGAGCCTTTGTCCTGGAGGTCAGCCCGCTCCCTCCCTCTGCCCGCCTGCCCCACTCACCCACGATGGACAGGATGACCACCACGAAGTCGAAGATGTTCCAGCCAATGGTGAAGTAGTAGTGCCTCAAGGCGAACATCTTGAGCACGCACTCGCAGGTGAAGAAGATGACGAAGACGAAGTTGATCCAGTAGAGGATGTTCTCCATCTGCTTGCTCTGGGTATCCGTCTCCACCATCATCGTGACCATGTTAAGGCAGATGAGCATCATGATCACGATGTCGAAGGCTTGCTGAGTGACGAAATCGAAGACGAGGCCTTGGATTTTGTTCTGGGGAGGGAAGGAGACAAGATTCACGACAGGCTTTCAGAGCGGACCAGTTGGGCTGAGCCCCGGTGGCGTCGTGGTTGGGCATAGGCACGGGACGGCGGCCCACTGGGATGGAGGTTCCATTCCAGCGGTGGCTCTACCGGAGCAAAGGCTGGGCCTCCTACTCCCACCACTAGAGGGCACTGATTGCTCCCCCCCAAAAAAAACACCAAAAAACAAACAGAGCAGACCAGTTTGGGGGGTGATGGGGTCTTATGCTGCTAACTGAGCGCACTCTGCTTTCTTGGACGTAAAAATGGCCGTCTCTATCCTGCCGCTCGACCAGAAGCCCAGACAGAACTCCACGTCCGTGGTGCTTCACCAGAAGTTCTCTGAAACCGCTGCTCTTTGGGGCCTACAACACCACCCATGCCCGCAGTTCTTCCTCCGTCTTTAGCTCCTCTTGTCAGTCTCATTTGCCAGACATTTCTTCCTGCATCTGCGTCCTTCTTTCCTTAGACGTCCTCTGCGGGGGTGCTCCTCGCGCCTGCTCACCTACTGTTTCTGTGCCTCAGTTTTCCCTTCGCCACCTCGGACCTTCCCTTTGGACTCTCCTGTCACATACTCACGTGTCTTCTTGACCTCGCTCCTGGAGGTCTTCTCAGAATTTCCAAGGGCACATGCTCAAAGCAGACTGAAGTCCCTTCTTCCCCCACTCCCATGCAACTAATACCTCTGTCTTCTTCATCTCAATTGTTCATCCAGTCCCCCAGGCCAGACATCCGAGGGTCGTTCTTATCTTTGCTCTCTCCGTCATCCCCATCGAATGCATTGAGGAGGACGGAGGACCTATTGATTTGACTAAGATATTCCTTGAGTTCACGCAACTGAGCTCCATTTCTGCTGCCCCTGCTCTGGGCCACGCCTCCACCATCTCTCCCCTGGGCTGCTGATCGTGGCCTGGCCGCTCGACCCTCTCTCTCCCTCAGGCAGCACGTTCTTCACAGGGCACTTGTGATGACGGAAAGACCTAACCCTTCCCCCTGCTTAGCCATCCAACGGCTTCTTGTTGGGTGTGCAGACACAAGCGCTCGATCTGTCCGCTGGACTTAAAAACACTTCTCACAAGATGAGTCCACTGGGGTCTGTCCAGTCATCACAGTGGGAACGGAAGAAAAACTATTGAATACACAATTCACAGGTCGAGGGACAGGCACACAGGCAAGGGATAAGCCTAATGATACATACAGCAAACCAATATAAAGAAGCAGGAAAGAGGGGTAGTGGGGGGAGAAGGGAAAAAGGGGGAGGGTAAGGCTGAGGCATTGGGGGTGGGAACAGGGCACTAGTCCACCATGGGGAGGGCCCTGTTTATGTCTCCACAGGAGAGGGAGAGAGGGGCCAGGCCTCAACCTGGTGCACCAAGCTTCTTGGGGGGCAACACACCGGCACAGAGTAGTGAGCAAACAGAAAGGTCTGTGAAGAAGGGCTGGCCCCCATCCCAGCTATGTCCGTCAACCTCCCTCCCCACCATGGTGCACTACAGAGGACAGCACTAAATTTACAGCCTGGAAGA
>PVJH01021083.1:0-39397 GCA_004026705.1 Nesogale talazaci
CCACCTTGAGTGGTGATGTCTTAACCCAGCTAGGAGTGTGGGGTGACGAGCTCCCACTGAATCCTGAACCCACAAAAAACATCTATTAGGGATTGACCCCAAAACTAAAACTTGTTATCCATTTTTCTCAATAAAGTTTTATTGGGACACAGGCACGCTCATTTGCTTCCTGTCTTCCTGCTTTGCGGCTGCGCAGGCAGAACTGAGGGAGCTGGACAGAACCTGGGGGGCCATCCACCTCACGGACCCTCCCAGACAAGAACTACCAAGTGCTGCTGCGACAGGCGCACCTCGCTGGGCTTTCCGGGCCAGCGTGTGTGTTGCAAGCAGGTCAACACAAATTTTTGTCTTTTACCTGAGGCCCCTGAGTTTTAAATCTAGACAGAGTTGGGCGTGGTATGGCCAACTTTTCCTCCAGGCAGAGAAATTTAAACAGGGAATGACACTGAAAAAGAAAAGTCAGATTACCTTCACATAGGAATATGGTGATTAAATCGTTACTTTTGAAGTGCTCAGAAAAACGACTCGCTCCTGCACCGCTATTAATTCATTTCGTTTCTACTTCGTGCAGGCAGTTTCCTCTTCGTTTATAAAGTCATGCTCTTCATGAAAGTATTTTAGAAAATATATGTTAACGTGTAGTTTTTAGGGGTGTGTATAGCGGTGAGGGTAGAGGAAATGAAAATTCGCTCATCCGGAGGGCAGTAGACTCCGGCCACATCCCATGGTGGATGGAGCCGAATGGAGAAGTGAAGCAGGTCTCTCACTCCACACCGGACCAGCTGGGGTGGGGGCTGTGGGGCCGCCAGGGACACTCTGCCAGAAAGCAGGATGCTTCCGAAGAACATGTCCAGCTTCCAGGTTTAAGGGTACAGTCCTTAGCACACAAATCAAAGAAAAAGAAACTGCAAGAGACAATTATGTACAAACTCTGTTCTGAGTTTCTGTTTTCCTTGGCACCGGTTCTAATGAACAACACCCCTATTACTGTTTTGACCCCTCCCCCCCCATCCCTGGTGCCAAAATAGTTTGTGCTAGACTAATGGAGGAGCCCCTCAGAGCCAATAAGACCCTATGCCATTGGCTTCTATGCTGCCCGATGTGGGGGCCACTATAAGTGGCACTCAACTCTGCTGCGATCTATTTGGATTGGTTTGGGGTTTGTTTATATTTATGATAACAGTAAAGTTATGCTTTGGAACCCACATCAAGATTTCAGTGAGGAATTTCAACTGACCCCAGAATCAAGAAGAGCAGCAGGCTGAAATATGTCTTTCAACCAGAAGCCAGTAATCAGGCCAAAGCCATTACTCTCAAAACGACTCCGGTTTGGGGTCAAAGAAAAAAGGGCGAAGGGGACAAAATTATTTTCCCTAACGCAGAGCTCTGTTGGACCATTTCTTTCAGAGCTGGGCAGGGGAGTGTAAAGCAGCCACTGGGTGCGGGCGTGAGCGGCATAAGGAAATAATGAAATCATTTCTCGATTGAGAATCGGCTGCCTTACATGCAGGCCACTTTGTTTATTAATCTGTCTGAAATCCCCTGGGGATTTTGAACTGGCTCCTTGCCTGCAGATGAGTCTGTAACACTGTGACAATTAACTGTAATGACTTCAAGGCAGACCCTTCTAAATCACCACTGGGCCCTGCTGCCAAAAGCTGCCTGCACCTGGGTGGCTGGCGAACAGCACCCCCATTTTATTCTGGTTTTCATGTGGAATCCACTGTCCTGTGTCTTAGCCAGAGAGTCAAGAAGGTTCTCAATTCCCTTCTGTGATGTGGAGGGCAGAGGAGCAGACACTGTAGTTAGGAGAGGAGGGCTTGTGGGAAAGGTTCAGGGGGCTCCCTTCTCTGACTCCAAGACACAAAAACCCCTGTCTTCCTCACCACCTGGGCTCACCAGGCCCTTTGTGTGAGGAGCGAGGGGGTTGACTAAGCAGGCAGAGGACCAAGGATCCGCACAGAACTGAGTTCCTCTGTGGCCAGTTCCTGGGGCTCCCAGCCAGAGAGGTGGAGGCTGCTGGTAATTTTCCGGGCACTCAACATGTTCTGAGGTGCCCCTCACACAAGCATAATGGCGATGCAACCGAGGAGCCAGCTGGTTCCTACTGCCAGCAGAGCCATAGATGAAACTACCGAAACCTGGATTGATTAAGGCCCTTAGACTTGCTGTGGGTCAGATGTCTTCTGACATTGGATTTACCTTTCTGACATCTCCAAAAGGAGGGTGCATCCCAGCTGGAGCCTGGGGAAACTGGAAATTTGCTGATTTGTGCCCTTCTTGTGTCTATTTTTATGTGGGCTGGAAAAACAGATGGCTCCATCCAAGATGCTGAAAACCCAGCTAGTTATTGCTGTATTACAATGATCTGAGTTCGGGAACTGTGTTTTTTTCCTGCCCAAACCCCTGGGCACATCGGAAAACATATTTGTCTTTGGAGTAGAGCACAGGAGTTCTTATATTGCATCCCCACTGGACCCAAGGGGAACACAGGAGATGCTATGTTCTATGCAGTCCCTAGCTCCTCACAGTCATTGGTTTTGAGTGAGGTGGGTTAAACATTAGAAACGAAAGCTCAACAAAATCCCCCTCCTTCTCCAGCACCTACACTTGAGACCAAAGCTGTACTCAGGCCTCATTCTAGGTGATGTTGTCATAAAATATCATAAAAGAAATTTAGAAATAATTGCAGGCCAACAGTTATTGGGCACCATTTTGTTCCATGATCTATGCTAACAAGGGTCATAAATACATGAAGGTGTATCAAGGAGCTCAGTGTTTATCCCGAGGGATAAGTGTAAAAACAAGATAAGTGCATGTGTTTCAATGAACATATATGTGTGTGTCCTGTGGGAGCAGTGGGCATAAAGAGCTATGAGAACATAAACAGGGCCAATCTCTTTCTCTGGGGACGTCACAGCCCAGCTCTAGAGAGATACTACTTGATTTTGTTGAGAAAGGCAATCCCAATTGAGGTCTCTATATGTGAAATGCCAAACTCTGCATAGGACGCAATGTCCAGTCCTTCTACCTCCCCCTTCCTAACCTCGATACACTTCTGTATCGAATCCTCCTCACATGATTTCATCTCCAGTTCCAGATCTCACTTAGTGTGAGATAACCACAGTAGTCCCATTG
Organism: Nesogale talazaci; assembly: GCA_004026705.1. Classification (NCBI taxonomy): domain Eukaryota; kingdom Metazoa; phylum Chordata; class Mammalia; order Afrosoricida; family Tenrecidae; genus Nesogale; species Nesogale talazaci. The sequence continues at coordinate 3,139 of PVJH01021083.1, forward strand.
CTTGTGGGTGTCAGATTTAGAAGTGGGTGCAAGAACAAATTCTGGTTGAGAGGCCTGAAGGGAGTCTTCTTTGGAGTATCTAGGAAAGTTTCCTCAGTGCTAAGAAAATGACACATGAAGAGATGGTCTCCACCTGCCCACCCGCTCCTCCATGTGGAGATTACTTTAAGAGTGGTCCCTGAAGTTTCAGCAAATACGTGAAAACCAAATTCACTGTCATCAAATCGATTCCTTCTCAGAGAGACTCTGAAGGGCATGGGAGAGCCACTGTGTGGCTTTCTGACACTCTAACTCTTGCAGGAGTGGAAAGCCTCGCCTTTCTCCCATAAAGCAACTGGTGGTTTTGAACAGCTGGCATTGTGGTTAGCAGCCCAGTGTGCATTCACTATGCCAGTCAGACTCCTCCGTGAAAGATGACTAGAGAATTTCTAAGTAGTAGCTCCCAAACCTGGTCATATCAGTCCCACAGTGCCCTACACATTCTGGACCTTTTGATATAATGCCTGTCCTTATTCTTTAAGCTTTGGTGAGTCAAGATGTTCGGATAGTGGGAAGCATCTTAAATGATACTATTAGCATGAAGGGGCCATGCCAGACATGTTCAGAGAACAGGGATACAGGATTTTGATCATTCCTCCAACACTACTGAGCCTCTACCACCATATGACGCAAGGTCCCAGTGGAGGTACAGATGCCACTATGGGCCATGAACAAGATGAACAAAACTGTTTCCTCCTGAGTTTTCAAACCACTGTGAAATGCAGGTAAGAACATTTTTTTTAAAAAAACGCAGGCAAGAAATAAACCCAAGTAAACAAACTCTACTGAGAATTCTCTTAACAAAATGAAACAGGGTCGTGTTGGAAGTAAAGCAGGAAACTATTGTTCAGGGTGACATCAGTGGGAGGCCACTCTCCTTCCCAGAGCTTGTCTCTAAAGAGGACAGGACATTTAAGTGGAGACGTGAGTGGCAGGGAGTGAACCAGACGAGCCTTTAACTGCAAACACACTTGTTGTGCTCATGGAGTCAGTGGATTTGGAACATGGTAAGTGCAGGGAGACGATTCAGAGAGGAGTGAAGAGGAAAGCAGAGCCAAATCCAAGGCTATGTCAAAGTCTGTGCACTTCTCTGGTGTGCAATGGGAAACAACAGAAGGCTTTTCAGTGGGGCAGGGACATGATTTGATTTCTGGGGTTATGAGTGCAGCCAGAGCAGGGAGCCTGCTTGAGAAAGTGACCGGGGCTGGGATGGAAATATCCACTGGGGGCGGAGGGTGAGGTGCTGCTGGCATCGGGATAGGTGAGCGGGGTGAGTTCTGCAGTGCTGGCCGATGCACCCTGACAACTAAGCATCGTGACTCAAGGTGCCCTCATGCTGGTAGACAATGTTGCAGCTAGATGAGGTGGTATAACTCAAGAACAGGAGGGAGTCCTTTTAAACAAAGATTCTGCCAAAATAACACTATTACTGGAATCCTTAAATCTGCACCCTCGTCTTTCCAGCCACAACCCGATACCGTCCTTGTAATAACTGATTATAAAATTGCACATGCCAAGTTCTTAACACGGAGTCATGAATGTGATTAACACTCTGGATGTGTTGGAGACATGATTATCGGAGAGAGTAAAAACACCACCACCACCACCATTTTAGATGCCAAGGATAGCAGCAAAAGAATTCCAGAGATATTGGGGGTGGATATTTGTTTCCTCTATCAGTTGGGAAGTTGGAGTGTTTTTTTTAATGATCTCATTTACAATGCGTATTTTATTCATCTTGTAAGTCTTCCCTCCTTCCACCCCCCCCACACCACACCCCCACCAACCCGTGACTTCAGCATGGTCTGGCTGCAGGCTGCCTTTGGACTTACTGATCCACATTCTTGAATTTAGGCTGCTGATCTCACAAGTGTGAACTTCTTGGCTTGGAGTCTGGGGCTTTCTGCTTTCAGTTAGACAGGAAACTGGGGCTGGGCAGGCCTCCAAGTTTTCAGCCTTCTGTTCAGATAAGCTTCTAAGGATGTTTCTACTTGGGAGCAGTAACAGCTCTAGCTCATTCCTGGGTTTTAACTTGTACCTCTGTGACATACCAACACATTTAGAACTGATGTTATAATTGGAGTGAAGCTGTCCATATGTGACTTGAATTAGACAGACCACCACTGGTCAGAGACAAGACTACTCACTCACTGGGGGTTCAACTGAAATCCTTTGAGCAGTGCCAGGTACACTACTCTGAGAGAGGAAGCAAAGAAAAGAGGGGTCTTTGGCTAATGTGTTTCTTGTGAGCAGAGGTTACTTACATGGTGGGGCACAGAATCATTTTCTCACTACCTTCGAGATATAGCAGAAGAAACTTTGAGGTCACTTGGCTCTGGGTTCCATCCAACTCTGTCCCTTATTTCTCCTGGCCATTAAGTTGATGCCAATTCAAAACGACTCTATAGGACAAAATAGAACTGCTCCCTAAGGGGCACTCAGACTGTGAATCTTTAAAATTTTTATTTTAATTGGTTTGCTTTTTATGCAATTTCACTGACATATATTCACATATTATACATTTCAATAATTCAATCACATTTAGAAGAGTTGGGCAGCCAGCTGGTGCAACCATGAGATGTCATTTTACCCAGGGAACAGGCATCAGAAGACTCATAAACAGAAAAACAACAAGCAAAAACATATTGTTGAGAATGAGGGGAGTTGGAAGCAAGATCAAAAGCCCGTCTGTAGACAATGGGACATCCGCCACAAAGGGATCACAGGGAAGGCATGAGTCAACCAGGTCACTGTAAAGCACCCATGAAACACACAATATTCTTCTGTTTCCTTGAGGCTTCTTCACCCTCCACTATCATGAACTCAGTGCTGCCTGTCATTTCAAACTAGACTAGTGTATGTACACAGGTACAGATAAGAGACGAGAGCTCATAACACTTGGAATCTAAGCACAGGAATGAGAACAGTGATACCAGAAGGTTAGGGGAAGATGGCGAGAGGAGGGGAGGAATGGGGGACAGATTGCAGTGATCAACAAATAAGTTCTCCCCTTCCAGGGGGACAAACAACAGGTGGGGGCGGAAACAGCGGTTGGTGTAAGATATGAAAATACTAATTATTAATCAGAGGCTGGCGAGGGTGGGGGGAGGGAAGAAAAGGAGGTGATATCAAAGGCGCAATAGAAAGTAAATGTCTAGAAAAGAATAATGGTAACACAAGCACAAATAAGCTTGATCCAGTTAATGTATGGATTTTTAGACGACTTTAAGATCCCCCAATAAAGTGACTTTTTAATAAAAAACAACAAAAACAAGAGAGCTGTGCAACTACTGCCACAGTCCACTCCGGGCCGTGTCTTCTTCCTTCTCCTCACAGTTGTTCCTGACAGCGAGGCTGCACATCCTGATGGGAGTAGGCTGTTTGCTCTGCGCCCTTGGTGCACCTAGTGCTGGCCTAGCTTCCAGCAGCCCCACACACAAGACAAGAGGGTTCCGTCCATCCTTATTATGTGTGCCAGATTGCTCACTTCTTGTGGTTTTCAGAGTTTTGATCAAACGTAAGGATAGTAACGCCATTCTTACAGGATTGCTGTGACAATCAAATATGGCATGCAGCAAGTGATTAAAATGTAATATCTACTCAATAAGTGGTGGTGTTATTTCTAAATACCCAGGAAGAGGTGAGTACTATTGTAGAAATTTATTTCACACATTCAGAAAAATAGCACTCATGAAAATAGTGGCAAAAACAAAACAAAGCATTCTCACTGCCATGGAGTTGACTGTGACTGACGGTGACCCGGAAGGACAGGTTAGCTGAATGGCATTGAGTGAGACCTTGCTCTATACAACAACACAAAGCCCTCAATTCCAACTCATTGCCACCCAAGAGGACAAAGTAAAACTGTTCCATAGACTTTCCAAGGCTATCCATCTTTAAAAAGCTCCCTCCACGTGACTCATGGGTTCAAACCACTAGCAACCTTGTTAACTGATCAACATTTAACCAATCCACTGTGCCACTTGGGGTCCTTGGGAATAGTATATGAAAGAGAGGGTTTTTCTAGCATTGCTGTAACTAATAATAGTGTTTTTTTAGTGTAGTTCAGAAGAATAAAAACAACTCTGAGAGAAAAATGAAGTTCTCATTTTACCTTTGCAGCAACTTCAATTTGAGCAAACATTAAAACAAAAGAGTTCAGACAACTCTGAACATACTAACAAAGAAAGCATCTTTTGGTCAGTAGTCCCTGTTTAGCATCTTTTGGAAACAAGAAAGGGTCCTAAGGTGCATGTCCACATCTTCTCACTTAGATTCAAACACAGTTAAATTAGTAAAGTTGAAATATCAAGAAGAGATCTCGGTCAAAGTGTTTTTTAAGATGTGCATATAAAGGGGATGATATATGGTTTGGGGTCATGAGAGAGGCTCTCTATCTTGCTGCCTTGGAGACTGGATTAGAAAATTGCATGACTTTGAAGCAGGGAACCAATAGAGAGGTCTGCGGGGCTGGCCCCAATCCCAATTATGTGGACACCACCCCTCCCCACAGAAGAATGCACTGCAGGGGACAGCACTAAAGCTATAGTTCAGGAAGAGGGGCATATCTAATCAGAGCACACAGGAGCAGAAAAAGAGGGAAGGAGGCAGAATGGAACACATTCTGGCCCACCAAGCTCCAAGAGAAGCTAATGTACAGAGAGGACCATACAGCCACCCCCATCACAAGACATGATGTTCCTCACTGACTCATAGCACTTTGAAGGACACTGAAGGCCCAGTGTGGACCCTGCAACTCTGGGAAAAATGCTAAGGGTATGCAACATAGCAGCAAGGGGACCAAAGCAATGAAGTCCCTGTGAATACCAAAAATAGAGTTTGGGGCCAGGGTGTGGCACCCCACCAGACTCAACCAGAAAATACTCCTAAAAGTCAAAAAACAGATCCTGAAATACTATTAGACTTTTCTCTTTTTTTTGATCATTGATTTTGTTGTTTTTGTTGTGTTGTTTTATTTTCCTCTGTCTTGTTTTTGTGCTTATTATTGTCTCTACAATCTAAGATAGGAGAGATAAATAATTTGGAGGACAAAACAATGGGACCAGTGGGTCTGGAGTGACATGGTGAGGGGGAGGCAGGGGAAATGAAGGGGATGTTAACAAATCCAGGGACGAGGGAACAACAAGTGATCTACAAATCAATGGTGAGGCAGGTGTAGGAAACCTGGTAGAGCTTGATCAAAGGCAATGTAACAGCAAGGAATTACTGAAACCTGAATGAAGGCAAAACGTGATAGTGGGACAAGAGGAAAGTCAAAGGAAATAGAGGAAAGAACTAGGAGGCAAAGGACATTTATAGAGGTCTAAATGCCGGTATGTACATACATAAATACATAAATAATTTATATAGATAAATTTATATAGATAAATAATTTATATAGATAATCTATATAGATCTATTTATAGGTTTAGTATTAAGAGTGCAGATGGACATTGGTCATCTACTCAAGTATTCCATCAACACAGGAACACTTTGTTCTAATAACCTGGAATTCTATCATGCTCACCTTCCCGACAAAAACCACTGAAGACAAAATCGGTGCTTAAGCAAATATGGTGAAGAAAGCTGATGGTGCCAGGCTATCAAAAGATAAAGCGTCAGGAGTCTTAAAAACTTGAAGATAAGCAAGAAATCTTCTAGCTGAGAAGAACAGAGTCCACATTGAAGAAGCAACACCAGTTTGTATGATCATGAGGTGTCAATGAGATCAGGTATCAGACATCAAAGACCCATGACAAAAAAATCATATCATTGTGAATATAGGGGAATGAGATGTGGACACCCAAGTCCATCTGTAGATAATTGGACATGCTCTTCCAGAAAGGTCACAGGAAGAGGAGAGCCAGTCAGGGTGCAGTACAACACCATTGAAACATTCAATTTTTCTCTAGTTCTTTAATGCTCCCCCTCCCCCCAACTATCATGACCTCAATTCTACCTTGCCAATCCGGCTAGACCACAGCATGTACAGTGGTACAGATAAAAGATGGAAACACAGGGAATTCAGGACAGATAAACACCTCAGCACTGATATTGAGAGTAGTGATACTAGGAGGGTTAAGAAAGGTGGGGGGAGAAAGAGGGAACCGATCACAAGGACCCATCTATGTATAACCCTATCCCAGGGGGATGGACAACAGAAAAGTGGGTGAAAGGAGACAGCAGTCAGGGTAAGACATGAAGAAAAATAAATTATCAAAAGTTATGAGGGAGGAAGGGAGGGAAAGAAGGAGGGGAAAAATGAGGAGCTGATAACAAGGGCTCAAACAGAAAACAAATGTTTTGAGAATGATGAGGCCAACAAATGTACAAATGTGCTTGATACAATGTATGTATGTAAGTATTGTGATAAGAGTTGTTTGAACCCCCAGTAAAATGACTTAAAATAAAAAAGGAAAGAAAATTGCATGATTTGACAGTAGAGACCTCCTTAGGTTTAGTAAAATAAGGAGACAGACCTGTTTGATCCAAGGATTGTAAATAATAAATAATAAAATCAAATTCTGAAGGAGGTAATTGTATCAGAGCTTAAACTCTAAGCACCCAATTTGTAGATGTCTATGAAAGACAGTCCAAGCCCTAAATCCATTTACAGGGTCCCTACATGGATCAAGCCTCTGATGGATTCCTGTGAACCTAATGCAGGATATGAATAACCTTACTACCAGACCAAGAGTATTTTAAAATCGATTATGATTTGACCCATTTTAAAATTGCTTCATTTTAAAAATATTCTCTGCTTTCTTTCCAGTTTTTCTATGCTTTTTTCTAGTCATTTGTGGATTTGTTGTTATTATCTTCTTCTTTGTGTTTTGTAAGATCTTCTGAATATGATATCCAGGATAAGTAAATCTACTGAGAGTAACTGAATTAATAATTACATAGAGGCATGACCCATGAGGATGAGGGAAAATTGGGAGACAGCCACAATGAGCACAAGAAGGAAGCATTCTGAAATTGATTGTGGTGATTAAATTGACTGAATAACTCTTATTGATATGGTTGAAGAGCTAACTTGTATGATATGTGAAATATATGCCAGTATAACCATTTTTTAAAAGACCTTACCTACTATATGTGGTATTTAAATGTGAATATATCCAGCATTGCTAGGTTGAGTGTTTTTGAAGAAAGAGCGTACACTTGGGTTAGATTTGAACCTGAGAAAATTTAACCTGAGGAAATTTGAACCTGAGGAAAATTAAGATGAGGCATTTTGAGTGAAGAATGTAGAAGTCAAGAGCAATCTCCACCAATCCCCCAAGATTGCTCCTCTTCAAGAAGCAGAACACACACGAGTAATCTCTTACCCACCCTTCCTCCTCTGCTCCTGCCTGACTAATTTTCCTCATGGTTAGTTGTTGCTGAATAGACTCTGACTCAAGGTGACATTCTGTAAAACAGAAATAATGTTGCCTAGCCCTGCAGCATCTTCATGATGGTTGGTATACTAGAGTTCAACGTTTCAGCTGTATTATTGTGCCTCACAACCTGCGGGATCCATCTCCCAGTACTATATTTGACAATATTCTTTTCATTGAGTAGTTTTCAGGAGTGGATTACCAGGCCTTTCTTCCTACTCTGTCTTTGTTTGAAAGGTCTGCTCAGATCTCTCCACCACATGTAGCCCTGGTAGTATTTGAAATACTAGTGTGATAGCTTTCAATATCATAGCAACAAGGAAGTCACCACAGTATGGTAGACTGACAAACATGTGGTGGCCCTGTTAAGCTGCATTGTTCAGTTTTGTTTTCAGCAATCAATTATTCAACAAGTGGCTTTCAAAATATAATCCAAGGGGCTCTGATTCTAAGAGAAGTTCTTTAAATTTGACATATTCATGCCTAAGATTGAACAACAACAATGTATCTTCTCAGCATAAAATTATTGCGTATTATATCTTGTACTTCCAAACCCCAAACAATTCTCTCTTCTCTGCATTATTACTCTGCCTTTTCCCTCATCTCCCCAAACATGCAGAGACTTCTCTCTCTCCCTGTCAAATTCTGGAATCCTGTAGCAAAGCCTGATTCCAAAAAGCCTGCCACAAACCATAAGCCCAAATGAAAACTTTTAAATTACCACTATCATAACAGTCTTACTAGTATCCCTGGTGGCATAAACAATTAAGCACCCAGCTTCTAACAGAAAGGTCAACAGTTCAAACCCACCCAGTGGCTCCAAGGAAGAGAGACCTGGCTATCTACTGATCCACTTCCATAAAGATTACAGTTAAGAAAATCCTAAAGTTCTACTCAATCACATAGGACATTACAGGAGTCAGAATCTGCTCATACCCAAAGTGTACATAGTGTTATCCTCATCGCCCATTCATTTCGGTGAGGCATTGAGATGCTTTGGAGGTGGAACAGTTGCATTCCCCCTTAAATCTATCTGGAAATGCAACTTCCGAGGACCACTGCTCTAAGCAGCCAGGCCTACCTTTAGAAACAATACTGAAACAAGTCTGTGGAGTGCTGATGGATGGCTAGGATGCCATTCTTGTTAACCACAGAGCTCTGGTTGATACCTAGGCATCCTTGGCTATGTTCATGGCTTCAAAGTGCATATTTTAATGACTCAAATTGCACTTGCAGCAAAGACTAATTCTGAACTGATAAATGTAGATTTAATTGTCAGTTTAAAGTGAGTTCCTGTTGAGTCTGGTCTCCCTGATTTATGTTTACATCAGCAGGCACTCTTACTATAGGTTGAACAAACTGTATATGTTGATGACGATGTCCAAATTTTCTGGCCAATTAATGAAACTCTGGAAGGTACAGGTACACACACATTAAAGCTCTCAATGTGGAATCCCCTGAAGGAAAATACAACCTGTGCAACAAGGCAGGAGACCCCAGAGAGCTGCATTCTCAGAACCACGCGACTTGCTTCTATGACAATGCTGGAAACATGCAAATTTTTAAAAATCCCACACATTAGAGAGAAAACTGCTGGCTGTCTGAGATGCTCATTAGTTTTCAGTTTTATTGGACACATTTGGTTTTTGTGCTTTTTCAAGCCCAGCATTTCAGGCAAAAGGGAAATCAGTTGCCTGAGGCCAACCTTTTACCTCAGCTACCTTCAGAAGAGAATTATGTGACAAAATTCTGCAAGAATTTGCTCTGGAGATTTCACTTAAAAGCTTTCCAAGGGTTCCATTCTCCTATGTCAAGAGTCCAAACCCTTGAGGTGTGTATCACCTGGTTCAATGTATGTTTCCACCCCTCCATTCTTTCTGACTCATGCCTTTCTCTGATATCATAGTCTCACACTAAATGACATGACTGGATTTTTGTAAAGCTACCTTGTGCTTTAAGTTTCATGCTGTGTGCTCCTTTTAATATTATGACTCTACTTAGCTTTCCTTTATCCCCTACCAATGCCCTGTCAAAATCCTGTATTCTGTATCAAGACCCTGATTCCACAAGTTCTTCCACAAACCATAAGACAAAATGTTTTAAAATGAAATTAAAATCTGCCACTATCATACTATAACAGGTGGTGGTTACTATCTGGTTACAAATTATTAGCATTGGGGATAGTTCACATCTATCCTGCCCCAATGTTGGCACCTGATAGATGCTCATTGAACGCTCTCCTGTTCCCAGCCCCAATTCCAACTATGTGGAAAGTTGCCCCTCCCCCCAGGGAAGTTTGCTTTGGAGGTCAGCACTGAGTGGGGAGAGGGACATGTCTAATCCAGCACATGAAGGGGAGGAAGAGAGAGTGGAGTGCAGCCTGGCTCATTGAGCCTTGAGGATGATCTCCCCACTCACGACAGCTATTGCACAGAGAGGACCATATGACCAGACCCACTATGAAATACGGCATCCCTCACTGACCCAAAACTTCATGGGGACAACACTGGAGAAACAAATATGTGCAAAAAGGTAACGGACAGCAACAAGTGGACCACTGGAGTTGGGAGAGCAATGGTCTATGGTTGTCTCCCTGGGAGTGAGAACTCTTTACCCACCTATGGCCCAGTTCAGAAGCATTACGGAAGTTTCATCTTCAATACCAGCTTAGTGAATTATTACTCCAAGGCCTTTGAAAAAATAGGAATAAAAAATAAAAACTCTTCTACATATTGATTTAATTAAAATATTCATTTCAATTTAGTACTATTATGATTATAATTATAATTTAGCAATTCATAAAAAATAGCTGGTCCAATAAATATTTCTGTTTTGTTTTCTTTTTCAAAATAACTTTATTGAAATATACTTTATATAGCAAAAAATTCAATTGTTTCAGATCTACAGTTAAATGATCACCACAACCCAATTTTAGAACATTTCTCTCACTCCAGAAAGACCAACCTTGCATCTTTATAGCCATCCTACATCACCTTATGTCCTGGTGAAATACTAGCTTTGTGTTTTCTGAATATGAGTGGAATCATATAATATAAAGCCTTTGTGTCTGCCCTTTTTCATTTAGCAAACACATGAAACTCATGTGCCTTACAGCATGTATTAATACTCCATTACTATTTATTACCCATAGCATCATAATTATATAAAAATCATCATACGCATGATTCTTCTACATTAATTGAATCAATTTAATTTTTCCTATATGAATACAGAACTTATTCCTTAGTGTTTTGTATCCTTTAAGACAAGTATTTTATAACATCCTAGCAAAGTAAATAAGGCATGTTTTCCTTCTTAAGAGATGGTGAGCACCAATACGTTTGCTGCAGGAGCTATGCATAACAAGATGAGTGTTACAAAAGGCATTGTCTCAGAAACTTAGCATTAAGTTGAGGCAAATAAATTACCACATATGCAAATTTTAGAAAATAAGAAAGCAATCAAGGTACCAGGTAGTAATGTAGAAGCAAACCAGGGAGAAAGGAGGTGAGTGGGGGCTGGAGAGGTAGAACAGATGTATTGGAAGAAATGGCATTAAATGAACCATATAGGACAGTTAAGATGCCAGGCAGGCACATGAATAGCCATCAACGGAACAATAGCCATGAACTGAGAATTAACCCTGCCACGTCAGGAGTGGAATGAATAGAATAGGAGCTGTGAGGGAATGTTGATGGGATGGAAAGCAGAGCAGATGGCTAAAACAGGGGTGGATGATCTACATATATTTGGGTAGAGAGAGAAGGCAAATACCAAACAGATTTATGATAGGTTGTTAGAAGAAAACCAGATACTGAATACAATAATATTTTAGAAAAAATAATCCCCAATTGAAAGACATTAGAGTTTGTGAGTAAGAGCAAAGTGAGGTAAGTTTTTCTTTGTAGGAAAATTTGCGGGGAAACCAGTTAGCAAATGGCTGGAGGGGAGAAAGACTAAAATCCAGAGAGGTAAGTAAGGTGGTGCCCACTAAGTTTAAGCAGGGAGTTGAGACTGTGAAGTCCGAGAATGACAGAAAGAAGTGGGAAATGGAGAAGGTAGCTCCAAGAAGAATGACAGGTCTCCAGAATGAGGAGAAGCCAAAGACCTCAACTTGGGAAGTTTTGTAGCAAAGAGTATTATCTTCCTTTCTTTCTTATTTTTTCAGGGAGAGTATTTTTTTAATGATTTTTTTGGGATGTAATAGATTTAGATGATGGCATGGCTAATAAATTTTTCAAAAGTTACCAAGTAGCTATAATCTATTCTGGGCTGTGAGTTCAGAAATGAATAAGCACAATTTCTTTAGGGAGCTCAAAGTCAGTGGTTGTTGAAGTCAGATGTGTTTGTCTGCAGAGACTAGAGAAACAAATTCATAGACACGCATATGGATATAAGGGAAAGGCTCATATATATGAGGAACAGAACATTGAGAAAACATCCCAACCCAGTCCAGTCCAAAGTCAGAAGTCTGATATTAGTCCATATATCTGGGATCAGTCTATAAAGTCTCTTTCTGACTCACGAAGCATGTTTGTTCAAAGCATCCCAGTGCTGGCAGGGTCTCCCCATGTTTCCTTGCTTCCAGGGTTCAGGGTCCCTCAACAGCATCCAGTGGCGGTAGAAGCATCTCAGTGCTTGCAGGGGTCTCCATGTGGCTTCTCCAGTTTCAGAGGTCTGGTTCCTTCAGGGTAAGGCCGTGTGGCTTCTCCTTCAGCTCCTCCAGTTCCTTGGACACTGTCATCTTGTCTTGTCAGTCAAGCGGCTCCCAACAACTGGGAAAATGGTCTCTCATCTCTGCAAGACTTCCCAGAATTCTCAAGAGAAAGCCATGCCCACACAGAGGCCTCAATGGCTACTCATTGGATATCTCCTGATTGACAGACTAGACTCCACCCCTACACCCCAATCATGAAATTGACATCAGTACATGACACCACATCAGAGGAAGAAGGGTCAATAAATGTTATTAGGGGACCAAGTTTCTAGAGAAAGCCTTAAAAAGGAGACACCTTAAAAAATGACCAGGAGATGATAAGATGGAGAGGAAGGTTATGAAGGGAGTCTTTCAAGTACAGGCAGAAACTTGAACAACAAAAAAGAGCAGTGAGAAACCGAGATTTTAAATGGGTACTAATGATTGGCATAATGTTTGGTGAACTGTACACCAGTCAATGCTTTGATAAATTACACTCCCTCCCCATCCATCATCCAGCACCTATTGTAGGACTGCAGAGGAATGCTAAACAACAAAACCAGGTTTAAAGGGAATGAAAGAACCCAGCATCCAGTTTTGCCAGAACAGTGAAGAAGATTGTGAATTCTCCCCTCTGGAATTGACTTCCCACTATTTAATAATGCAGACAGGGAAAAGAGGAACTATGTTACAGGGAGGAATGAATGGGAACCATTTGTTTGCCTGACAGATCTGATAGAGTATGGACGTGAAGTGACATAAGGCTAGATCTCATGATTTTAGGTAAGGTTATGTCTTAGTACTATAACCATTTTAAGCTGAGTAAATTACCCTAAGACTTTGTAATAATATGAGTTGAAATCGAAATCTTCAGGGGTACAAAAGAGCAAGGATTGCCCATCAGTTAACGTAAGCATACTCAGTGCCTGGCACTCTGATAGAACCTTGATTGTTGGGAGAAATTGCAGCAGACTGAGTGGATGTCCAAACCTATTCTGCAACCAAATTTTCTACAGAGCATCATTTCCTGAGGGAAGGAGTTTTAAGGGACGTCAGAAGATAGTCTGCAAAAAGTCTGTATAGAATGAATACAGAGCAAGAGAGCATTCTTTTCTTTAACTTAAAAAAAGGATTTTCTTCTGTCTCTCATATTTTCTTTAAAAATTATTTTATTGGGGGTTCATGCAACTCTTATCACAATCCATACATCCATCCATTGTGTGTAGCACACTTGTATAATTGTTGCCAATATCATTTTCAAAATATTTTCTATGAGCCCTTGGTATCAGCTTCTCATTTTTTGACCTTCTTCTCTCACTCTTCATTCATCATGAATTCCTTGATAATTATAAATTATTATTATTTTTCATGTCTTGCACTGTCTGATCTCCCCTCTTACCCCCTTGTCTGTCGCCAGTCTCTCTTGGAGGAGTTTATAGGGAGGTCATTGAGATCAGTTCCCCCTCTCTCCTCCCACTTTCCTTTTACCTTCCTGGTATGGCTACTCTCATTATTGGTCCTAAAGCGATTATCTGTCCTGTATTCCCTGTGTTTCCAGCTCTTATCTGTACCCATGTATATGCTCTGGTCTAGCCAGATTTGTAAGGTAGATTTAGGGTCATGATAGTGGAGGAGGAGGACGCATTAAGAACCAGAGGAAAGCTGCATGTTTCATTGTTGCTATACTTCACTCTGATTGGTTCATCTTTTCCCCACAACCCTTCTAAAAGGGGATGTCCGCTGATTGCATACAGATTGGCTTTGGGCTTCCACTCTGCACTCCTCCCCCCACCTCACTCACATTATGATTTTTTGTTCTGGGTCTTTGATACCTGATACCTGATCACATCGACTACTCATAATCACACAGGCTGGTGTGCTTCTTCCAGGTGGGCTTTGTTGCTTCTCAGTTAGATGACCACTTGATTACTGTCAATCCTTTAAGACCTCAGATGCTAAAGCTTTTGATAGCCAGGCACCATAATTTTGACCTCAGTTTTATTGCCATATCATTTATATATCATATCATTCAGTAGTTGAAATATATTTAGCAGAGGTATGCCATTACCACTCAATCAATTTAAGAGCATTTTATCTATTAGCTCCTTATTATTAGCTCCCTATTTCCCCCAACATATCCTGTCATAACCCTAAAATTATGATAATCTAGTTATTGTCTCTGTAGATTACCTGCAACATTGCATTCCACAAGCAGAAGAGTTCTTAAGACATAAGTCTAAATAGCTAGAGAATTAGCTACTGCTGTTGCGACGGATTCATGGAAACACAGTGGACAATAAAGCAGAATGCAGACCAGCTCTGCCTCATCTTCATGATTCCCAGCAGGTTCAAGGTGATCTTTGTGACTGCTGTGCCAAGTCATTTCCTAGAGAGTCTCTCTCACCCTCATAGGCCTCCCTCTTGCGGTGGCAGATTCAAAGCCAATGAGTTGCACCAGCTTCTCCTCTGACCCATAGGGTTAATATTGTCTAATTTTCAAAACTACTTTCTCAGACTGCCTTGGTTTGGAAGCTCATTAAGACCTACATTCCTGTAGGTAACCCTGCTCACTCGGTGCCATTGAGTCCATTGTGAGTCACAGGCAGGCTCCAGGACAGAGGAGGGCAGCCCGGGTGGATTTGTGAGGCTGTCAATCTTTAAGGGAGCGGAAAGCGCCATCCTTCTCCCCTGGAGTAGCTGGTGGGTTCACACACACCTACCCTGCTGGCATTGGAAATACTAGTGGCATAACAATGCCCACTGTCACAAATTGACAGACATGTGATGAATAGTCTATATTACATGCATAGTTTGCAATGTGGGGTTTTCTCCCTTTGTGAATTTTGATTTTTTTTTGTGTGTGTGTGTGTTTTAGGGTCTGAAAGCATGCAGTGGTCTGTAATATAAGGTTTCCCCCCCACCTAGAATTCCTCTGGGCCTGAGCCTCAGTGTTTATTTAAAACTCTGCCATGTGACCTTATTGTTTTGCGAGCGCTTGTATTCTAGTAATCTGAGAACTACCGGTTCAGGCCCGAATCTCTACTACTAGAAGGTGGGCATTGGAACCTAAGCTGTGAGATCCACTTACTTATTAAAGATCATGAGTTTTCACATGCCATCCATTTGGTCTTATTCCTTTGAGCCAATCTGAGTCCCTCCCTCCCTAGGTGGGAGCAACCAATGAATGGAAACCACAGATTCTAGAGTTCTCTCCACCAACCAGTTCTAGATCTTTCCACTTTGCTTCCATTTTTGTTCCCAATCCTTAACTCCTACAAAAAAGAGTGGAGGTGTAGGATGGAGAGGTTGAGTAGAATCTTAATCTTGTATCATGAGAGCCATGTCACCTTTCAGGACATCTTGGAGAAAAGTCTACTGCAGCAGGAGGCACTCATGAGTTAAGGATGTATGACTGTAGCTGTATATGGATCTCCTCTCCCCCTTTGACATGAGACTTCATGGTTTAAGGTTGAGCTGCAGTCAGTAGAGGTCAGTACAGATGGCTGGTAATGTTTTCAGATTAGGTCAATTACCATCCCCACCTCATCTGAGGTAAGTGGAAGGAACCAGAAGGTGCTGATGAAGAAGGAGGAGGAGGAAGAGAGAACTGATGGGAGAGTGGGCTCATACTTTAGGAAGACATGAGGACTAGAATATCATTTTAAAGAAAAACTTCAAAGCTTAACTGCATTTATTTTTCTGAATTATTTTCTTTGATTGGAACAAGTTATCTGCATGATTTTGAATCCATAAAATCATCAATCCAACACCTCAATCTCCATATTCTCCTATAGACATTTGCAAAAGTTGGTTGCATAACTAAAATGAATAAAAAATGCTGTTTCATTTTTTATCCTCCTGCACCATAAAGACACTCTGAAATCTGAGAGACCTGAACACTCAATCAAGCCACTGTCCTCATTCCATAGATGAGAAGAAGGAGCTACTGTGAGTCACAGTGAGTCGTCTACAGTGATACAGCTGGCTGGTGCCAAACCCGTCTTCTTTTATCTCCTCTCCTAGGTATATTCCTCCAGCTCTTCAATCATCCTGACAACTGTTCTCTGAAGTTTGTCCACATTCTATTGCCTTTCTCACCTGTAGCTCCTGGAATTTAGACACCTGACCCCAGAGGGGTTTGATTTTATCTGCATATCAGGAGAAGGTTGCTTCAGCGTCCCTCCATCCTAGGTGTGCATTCCAATGCCCCACTCGATCCAGGGTTTACTTCTGACAATGACCTCTGGTCTATTTCTGACATGCTTGAACACATTCTCCCATCTCGCATGTCTTGGGGCTGGTTTTCTTCCTCTAGTGTCCTGCTACCCTTAGTGAGTCACATCTTACAAAGGGTAAAATCTCAGGCTTGCAAAAAATCTCTCTTCCTGGAAGCACAGAGTCTTTTTAAGGAGTCTTTTATGAGGAAGGGTAGGGTTTTAAATCCCAACTCTGTGGACAGACATGTAAGCATTCAGTGTTTAATTAATTTGGTCTGAATTATTTATGAAGACAGATGAAAATCATTCTCAAAATCTGACAGATGAGCCTGTCAGCTCTGAGTCCATGCATCCATAGCACCCCCCACCCCACTTCCAGCTACTGTGGGAGCAGCTCCTTCATCCTATACCATGTTCATATCTTCTCAACTCCATGATGGATAAAATGCAAATAAAAAATGCTTATTCCTTGCCCTTGCAAGAGTTTATAACTCAATACATTGAAATCCTCAAGGTCGCTATTTAGTTTCTAAATCCTACCATCATGCATTCAACTAAGTTGAGACTTGAAACTGCTTCCAAGGAGTAAGGATAACTGGGGCGAATACTATTGTTGGTCAAAATGATGACCCAGTCTCTTTGACTGATCTCCTTGAGGATTTGCACATTCTTTTCTGTTATTGTACACATTCTATTGTCTTGAACTTGCTCACCTACCTGTCTAGTCTGCACCCCTCCACTTTTCCACCCTAGCCTCCAGACTCAGTGGCCCCAGGGCTTGTGGACAAGAATGGTCCCAGCATCTTGTGGAAAGTCTATTCAGAGAGCAAGCTGGGACCTTACATGTGTGGTCCTGACTCTGTTTTCCTAGTGTGTCAACTTCCAGTGCTCTCTGCTGTTGAGCTGTGGCTTCTGCTGAGCACTGTGGATTCTGCTTCATTCTTAAGCCCAAACTTCTTCTAATCTATGAGAGCAGCCATCTCTGACACTAAAGGTGGATGCCTGACTTTGTTCTCTTTGTTTAGAGAGCCATAGGAAGGCATATTAAGAAACCACAGAGCAGAGCTAGCAATGGGTAGATGTGAGGATAACCCCAGGAATCCTGGTGGTGTGGTGGTTAGCACACAGATTCTAACCGAAAGGTCAGCAGTTTGAACACCAGGGCTACTTTGCTTTAGAAAGATGTGTTGGTTTTATCTGTGAAGGTTTAGAGCTGCGGACACGTTATCTTATAGAATCACAATAAGTCAAATCTACTTGATGGCAATGAGTTTTGGGTAGGTGACTCTAGTGGAATTTCTAGGTGGCTCAAATGGTGAGGTTACATCAAAGATTTGAACCCACCTAGCCTTGCAATTGCTTTCTGAAAGATCACAGTCTTAGAAACTCTAGTGAGCACACCACCATATTCAACACAGTTGTCATCAGTCACAGTTGATTCAATGGAAACCAACAACAGGCTAATCCCAAGGATTGTAATGATTTGGGGTCCTACTATGCTCCTCGAGATAGAGAATGTTCTGTAAATGCTTATTGATAATGATGATGATATGTTCATCATCACCAGAGAACCACTTGAAGGAAGACTCCTGTCTGCCATCGTTTCTCTTGTCTCAAAAAGTCTGAAACCAGACTGCTGAGGACAGAGCATTTTGAGAACTGAGCTCCCTTGAAACAGTGCCCAGAATGAGGATCTGGGAACACAAAATGTTTATGTAATCCCTGGAGAGAAGCTACTGATAGAACCAATGTGGTGAAATACCAGCTACGGGTTTGTGATTTTACAGTCATTGTCTTCTGCCCTTTCAGTACAGATAATAAATAGAACCAGCAGTTCAGCATTTTGGAGTTCATTCTCAAAGGAAAGGGTGACTATTATTGTTCATCAAAATAATGACCCAGAGTTCAATGCTGCCACAAATTCAAACATGAAAAGATGTCACTGAAACAATTCTGTAAATAGATAACATTCATCAAGCAATTGTGAGAGCCAGTCCCATTGCATTGGTTGTTGTATATTTAAAAACAACAGCCCTTTATAAAGTGGGATTTTTAATATCCAAGCTATAGTCAAGGCAAATTCATGGATTTACCAGTATGTAACACAGAGACTAGCAAATTTTTTTGTTGTTGTTGTATCATTCAGTTGGTTCTGACTACCATATACATAACATAAAAAAGACCTGGTCCTACGTCATTCTCATAATCATTGTTTTGAAGCCATTGTTGGAGCCACTGTATCAGTCCATCAGATTGAGAGTCTTTCTCTGTTTCTCTGATCTTCTTCTTTACCAAGTATGATCTCTATCTTTCTATAGGGACTGTTCTCTCTTAATAACATGCCAAAGTATGTGAGATGAAGTCAAGACATCTTTGCTTCTAAGAAACATTCTGACTGCATTTCTTCCAAGATAGTTGTGTTCCTTCTTTAGGTGGTCCATGGTATACTCAATATTCTTTGGCAACACTTTGATTCAAAGGCATTGATTTTTCAAATTCATTGTTCAGATTTCACATGCATATGGGGCCATTGAAAATAACTTGGGTCAGTTGCACCTTACTCCTCAATGTGACATATTTAAAGAGATATATTGCAGGAGATTTGTCCAAATGCAATATGTTCTTTGATTTCTTGATTGTTGCTTTCCTGGGTGTAGATTATGAATACAATAAAATGAAATGCATAACAACTTCAATCTTTTCTTCATCTATAACGATGTTACTTATCGGAAAATTGTAAGAATTTTTTAAATGTTGAGGTGCAATCTCTATTGATTGTTTTTCAAGTCCTCACCATTTTCAGGTTGTACCATTTGCATTTTGTAAGTTGTTACTGAGACTTCCTTCAATCCTGCTACTGCATTTTGCTTCATATAGCTGAGCTCGACTGGCCCTGGTGGCATAGTGCTTGAGTGCGGGACTGCGACCCACAGGCTTGGCGGTTCAAATCCAGTAGCGGTTCTCCAGGAGCAAGGCTGAGTAGCTCCCACAACCATCAGAGGGCAGTGATGCCCCCCAAAATAGCTGAGCTCATATTTTTTGCAAAGCACAGATTGAATAAATATGGTGAAAGGATACAAACTGGACATACACTTTTCCCGATTTTAAGCCTTGTAGCATCCCTTTGTTCTGTTTAAACAACTGCTCCTTGGTCTATGTACAAGTTCTGCATGAGTACAATGAAGTGTTCTGAATTTTCCCTCTGAATGTTATGCATAATTTGTTGTGATGAACAAGTCTAATTCTTTTTTATCGATAAAATGCAGGTAAATATCTTTCTGGTATTCTCTGGGCTTAGCCAACATCCTCATTCTCCCTTCTCTTCTGAATTTAGCCTGACATTCTGGTAGTTCACTGTCAATATAACTGAAACTGTTGTTAAATTATCTTCAGTATACTCAGATGTGATATAATTCAATAATTTTCTTATTCTGTTGGATCATCTTTCTTTGGAATGTGCACAGAGATGGATCGCATCCAGTTGGTTGGCCAGGTAGCTGTCTTTCAAAACTTTTGACATAGACAAGTAATCCTTTCCAGAATAACCTCCACATGCTGACACATCTTTATTGGTATGTTGCCAATTCCTACAGCCTTGTTTTTCAAATGCCTCTAGTGAAGCTTGGATATTTTTTTTCCTCCTTAGATGTGATTAATTCTTAATAGCATGCTATTTTCTGAAATGGCTGAGAATAGACAAATTCTCCTTGGTACAGTGACCCTGTGTATTCCTTATCTATCTCTTTTGATGCTTTTTTTAATCATGCAATTTGATGTCACATAATCCTTCAGTATTTCAATTTGAGACTGGAATCTTTCTTCAGTTCTTTCTGCCTCAGATATGCTGAGAACATTCCTCTCCTTTGGTTTTCTAATTCCAGATCCTTGAACGTTTTATTGCAGTACTTTATTTTTTGGAGCTGTGCTTTGAAATCTTCTGTTCAGTTCTTTTACTTCCTAATTTTTTCCCCAGTCATTAACTACTCTGTGATCAACAGAAAGTTTCAGAGTTTCTTTTGACATCCATTTGGTCTTTTCTTTCATGTATTTTTAATGTTTTGTGATTTGTTTTGGTTGTTTTTTGTTTTTTTCATATATGATATTCTTGATGTGTATGCTGTTGAACGGATATTTGCAAAGAATAAGTCATTGGTCCTTAAAAATGCTAAAAGTTGATTTCTGGTGTTATTTCTATCACTAAAGCCAATATTTTTCAAATATTATAACTTCTTTATTTTTGATTTTCACATTCTAATTACCACTAATTGTAAATACATCCTGACTACATGTTCAATTGTTTTCAAAACAAAAATGGTAGATATCTTCAATTTCTTCATCTTTGGCCTTAATGGTTAACACATAAATTTGCAAGGAATATGTCATTGGGAAGCAGAAATAAGGAGCTCAAAAGGTGACTAGCAGTGGGTAAATGTAGAGCACAAGAACTACTGAAAAGTGTTAGAAAGCAAGGATGTTACTTTGAGGATTGAGGAGTGCCTGACTCAAGCCATGGTCTCTTCCATTGCTTCAAATGCATGTGCAAGTTGGACACTGGATAAAGAAGATCAAAGAAGAAGTGAACATTTTAATGTTGGTGCTGGCATAAGAGTATGGAGAGTACCATGGACTGCCAAAAAGAGAAACAAATCAGTCTTGGAAGGGGTATGGCCAGAGGATTTCTTAGTGGCAAGAATA
Source organism: Nesogale talazaci (assembly GCA_004026705.1). NCBI lineage: Eukaryota > Metazoa > Chordata > Mammalia > Afrosoricida > Tenrecidae > Nesogale > Nesogale talazaci. The sequence continues at coordinate 24,168 of PVJH01021083.1, forward strand.
GTGAAGCTTTTTCTGACATACTTAGGACATGTTGTCAGGACAGAATAGTCCCTGAAGAGCGACATCATCCTTGATAAAGGAAAGGGGCAGCTAAAGAGAGACAGGTCCTCAACAAGACGGACTGACACAGTGGCTACAACAGTGAACTCGTGCACAGGAACAATTCCGAGGATGGCATAGGACCGGGCAGTGTTTAATTCTGCTGTGCACAGGATCACTTGGATTGGAACTGATTCAATATCACCTAGCAACAACAGCATACATTTGATAAGAGTTAGGTTAGTTGGTCTTCCTAGTAGGTGAGTATCTATGATCTTGGCACTGTCGGAGTTGTGCTTCAGGATAGATCTTGAAATGTTCTTTTTACTTTCATGGGGGTGGGGAGGAGGGCTTCAAAAATTCCATGGAAAAATGGAATGAAAAAAATTGGAATTTAGCAATGACCTTGCTGAAGCCTGTTCATATTTTGAGTGTCTTCCAACTTCATTTTTAGCCAAAGTGTCAGATAGTGTTCCTCTGCTATTTATACGGCTTTCATGATCACTTCTTTTAAAAGCATGGCCATGTTCACTTTCCTAGTCTGATTTAGTCAGGAAACTCCACTGACACCTTTTTGTTTTGGATGATCTTGCTGGGGTTTGAAATCCTGTTGGTATAGCTTCTAGAAACTCTGCAGCATGCAAGCCACCACAGCATAACCAACTGACAGAGGGAGGGCAGAATACATTGCATGATCCACAACTCTAACCCAGGATAAACTCAGGGTACAAAATCCAGTAGGGTTTCATTTCTTCACACTGTCTCTCTCTTGTGTCTGATTCCTTAACCAGCAAGACCACAGGATGGAAAAACCACAGGGAGCTGAGAGTGCACATGAGGAAAACTGGAAATGTAAAATGAGCGCTTCATCCAACACAAGCACAAGCTGCAATGTGCTGATAGGATGCTGACTAAACTACTTCAATAAAAATCTCTCCTAGAGCCGGATGCTACCAGAGTCAGATGGTCCCCATCCCTAGAAGTGGGTGTGGCAGAGATCAGGTTGGGGGAGGGGCCAGTATCCTACACCTACAGGGACAAAGGCAAGAAGGGAGGAAGAGGAAGAGAGGTGATCTAGTCCCCACGCTGACACATGATGCTCAGAGGAATACATCCCTCTGGAGACCCAATGTGCCACAGAAAGGACTGGGCAAACAACAACAGCACGGGGCACACTGGCTCCGTACTGAAGCAGAAAGTGTCAGAGGACACTTGAGGAATCACATGGTGGGGAAGCATTGCGGATTGACCACCCCCCAGATAAACAAACAAGCAAACAACAACAACAGCAACAACAACAAACCAAACAGAATCAAGAAGGGAGTACTCCTAGTCAGAGAGTCAGGAGTAAAGAGTGACAGGTCTGACAATTTCTGGGGGGCACAAGAAAGGGGAGGAGAAGGGGGCGTGTACAAACACATGGAGCAACAAGTGGTCTGAAATCGATGGAAAGGAGGGTTTGGGAGGCCTGGTTGGGATTAAGCAAGGACAATGAATCTGTGAGGAAACACTGAAATGCCAATGAAGGTGGAACATGATGGTGGCACAGGAGGGAGATGGAAGGAATAGAGGAAAGAGTGAGAAGACAAAGGGCACTTGCAGAGGTCTAAACATAGGTATGTTCATACATAGATACAATTATCTACTATAAGGAGGGAATAAATTTAAGAACATATCTATAGCTCAAATACTAGGAACCTGGGTCCTCACCTAGGTGCTCCCTCAATGCACGAACACTTTGTTCTATGAATCTGGTATGCCTCGAGGCTCACTGGCCCAACATGATCACAGAAGTAAAATGGGTGCATAAGCAAATGTGGTGAAGAAAGCTGATGGTACCCAGTTATCAAAGGATATATCGTCTGAGGTCTTAAAAGTCTACAGATAAACAATAGACTATTTACCTGAGGAGAGACCACACCCACACAAAAGAAGTACAACAGTCAATGTGGCCACAAGGTGGTGAAAAGTCTAGGCAATAGTCATCAAATGGAGGGGGGGGGGTGGACAACATATCACTGTGTGCACACATCCCCAAGGTGCCCACTGAGGACATGTGGGAGCATGAGCAAGAGCGGTGAAGAAAGCTGATGGTGCCCAGCTATCAAAAGCTATAGCATCTGGGGTCTTAAAGATTTAAGCATAAATGAGCAGCCATCTAGTTCAGGAGCAACAAAACCCACCATGAAAGAAGCTCACTTACCTGTGCGATCATGAGGTGCTGAAACAATCAGGGATCAGTCATCAAAGAACAAAAATCAAAATCAATGGACCAATTAACTTTTGATATCGCTGAAGACAAATGGATATACAGGCAAACAGAGTAGAAGAAATGATGGTGCCCAGCTACCGAGTGATTGGATGTCTGGAGTCTCAAAGACTTGAAAATGAACGAGTAGCCATTCAGCGCCACATGGAAGAAGCACACCAGCATGTGTGATCAAGAGGGGCTGAAGGGAGCAGGTATTGAGCATCAAAGAACAAGAATCACATCATCAAGAAGGAGGGGGAGAGCAGAGTGGGGACCTAAGGCCCACTGGTGGGTAATTGGTCACCCCTTTACAGGGGAGTCATGGGGAGGAGACAGACCAGTTAAGGTGCAGCCGGGAAGCGATGATGCATACAAGTTTCCCCTACTTCCTGTAGCCTTCCTGCACCCAACTATCATGGTCCCAACTCTACCTTATAAATTCAGATGGCCTGGAGAAGGTACACTAGTAGAGAGGGAGCTGGAGATATGGGGTTTGGGCCAGTGGTTAGACTGGAGGTGCTGGAAGGGTGGAAAGAAGGTGGGGTAGAGAGACGGAACCAACTGCAAGGATATACACATAAGCTCCTATTTGAAGGACGGGTATCAAAGGAGTGGGTTGGGGGAGAGATCGGGCAGTGTATTATGACAGAACATAATAATTTATAAAGTATTTAGGGATGATGGGGAAGGGAGAACAGGGGAAGCGGGTAAGGGATGGAAAAGCCGATACCAAGGGCTGAAGGGAAAAGGCGGATGATTGGGGAACAACAACAACAGTGGACATGTCAAGGTGCTTGGCACAGTATGTTTATTTATGTATTGTGAAAAGTGATGTATGAGCCCCCAATAAAATGATTTTTAAAAAATCTCTCCTTAAGGACACTCTTTGTAAGATATGTGATATGAATAGGATCCTTGAGAATCCGATGCATGTGCGCACATGCACATGTGCATCCACACTTGTATGTAAATACATGCATGCATACCCACATTTATGTAAATACCTGCATGTATACACCCATGCATACACAGCATAAAACAGAGTCCACTGACACCAAAGGCTTAGGCAGCCATCTGTTCTCTGGGTTTCCAACTGTCTATAACATGTGTCTGACATAAGAATGCAACAGACTGAAATGGAAAAACTAAAATAATGTTTGTGGCTAGATTCAGAGAGACTCTCAAATGTGGAAATCTCTTCTTTTTCCTGGAAAGCACCTCAAAAGAAATAGAAAAGAGAAACTTTCCTTCTTTCTCCTTTTCATTTCAGGTCATTTGAATTAAACCAAGAGTCAGGAAACCGGACTTTAGATGTTACCTGTGAAAAGTCATAGGCTACACTCCTCCCTCCTTTTTCAGCAACTTCCACTTGGCCCCCACTGAAACTTACCCATGCGTCTTTCATTATTGCCATACTTATTTATTATACTTATAGGTTACTCTCTCTCTCTCCCCCTGGAAAGCTCCCTAAGAGGTGATTGTATGTCTTGATACTTGAAGGCTCTTAAGAACATTGTTAGACTTTGCTGTCACTTACCAATCAATGAATTTATCATTTTTGTAGCCTTCTGTTTATCAATCCCGTTAGATCACACTGTTTCTTCTTATAGCTGAGGTTTCTGTGTTGGTGGTCAAGAACCAATGTGAATGTTGTTGGTAGCTGCTGTCCAATTGTGACTCATAGAGACTCATACAATTGAATGAAGCTTGTCTGGTCCTATGTCATCTTCACAATCATTACAGGTCTGAGCTCATTATTGTAGCCTCTGCATCACTGTCTCAACCAGGGTCTTCCTCTTTTTGGTTATCTTTGTATTTTACCAAGTCGGATGTCCTTTTCCTGGTCTCTCAATTACATGTCTAAATTACATCAAATAAAACCATGCCACTCAGGCTTCTAAGAGCACTCCCATTATATTACTTTAATAAAAAAATTTTATGTCCTTTTGACAATCCATGGTACTTTTCGTATTTCCCTCCAGCATCATAATTCAAATGCATCAATTCTTCCTCAATCTTCCTTATTCAATGTCTATCTTTCACATGCATATGAAGCTAGTGATAATACCATGGCTTGGGTCAGGTGCATTTTAGTTCTGGTTCTTCAACACTTTAAACAGGTCTGTATTAAGGCTATTATGACATACTTGAATTTGATCCCCGGTCCTATTGCTTCTACAAAAGTTACTTGATTCCCCCCAACCCCACCACCAACCCTCGGCTTCTTTTTTGTGTGTGTGAAGCTGCAAGCTTAAGCACCCCAGCAAACAGCTGCAAGGAATGAGATAATGTGTGTAGAGTAAACATTACACTCAACACAGTAAGCAGGTGATTACTTCAAGATATACAGGGGATCATGTCATTCATCCACCCAAATCTTCCCATTGATTTGTCTTTTTTAAAAACTCAATATAAAAGTCAACCTGCCCTGCAAGGTCCTACAGAATCTGAGCCCTGTCAGTGCTCTGACTTCCTCTCTAGTCCACTATTCTTTCTTATGCCCAGTCACACCGGCATTGCTGTTGTTCATAGAACACTCACCAAACCTTTCTGCCTGAGGCCTTGACAAGGGAACTAACTCCCTCTATCTGTGGTCCTCTTCCCCACAGGGGAAGACTTCTTCAAATGTTCTAGGTAGCATCTTCTTAGTAAGACCATCCATCACCACCAAATTTTAAATTGCAATCTGAACTCCACCCTGACACTTCTAATTACCCGTGCATTGACTTTCTATTTTCCCATTATACTTATTCTTTCTAGCATATTATCCTTACTTAAAGGTATATTGCTCGGGTCTCTCCAGTGTCACTCTCACTTCCAAATGGGGCTCGACAGGGGCAAGGGTCTTTGCGCATTTTGTTCACGGATATATCTGAAGTGACTAGAACAGTGCCTGAAACACAGTAAAGGCATTCAATCAACTGTTGTTCAGTGAATACCTGTGCATAGTCTAAAAACCAAGCTCACAGCCATCGAGTCAATGCCTACCCATAGTGACTCCTGGTGGGTTTCTGAGACTGTCACTGTGTGTGGGAGCCCGCTCCTTCCCTGAGAGTTGCTGGTGGTTTTGAACTGCAAATCATGCAACTCCCAGCCCAACGCATGACTCCTATACCACTGGAGCTCCTACTGTTAGTACAGTGCCTAGAAAATATAAAGTGCTCATAGTTATAGTTATCAACACCACTGTTGCCATCATTATTTCTCCATCATCAGGATCAGAAGGACACGAGCATTCATCTGGTAAAGTAGCCCTGGTCGCACTGTCAGGGAGCTGCACTGTGGATCGCCAGGCCAGCAATTCAAACCTACCAGGCACTTGGAAGGAGAAACACAGGGCTTTTTGCTACTGTAACAAATTACAGCCTCTGAAACTCTAGATGGGGTCACAAGACACAGGAATCTACTCAGTGGCAGCAGGTTTTTTGTTTGGGCTCCATCTTGTATGACCACTGTGAAAAATAGGCGCTAAGGACCCTTATTTCACATGCAGTCACCATGTATCTGACGATGTAGATCTGTGTTGCTATCATGCGGAACAGGTTTCTTTGGAACTTCCAAATCAAGCTGGACGAGGAAAAAAGGCATGCCTACCTGCATCTGAAAATGACCCAACAAAAACCCGAGAGAGCACAGGATCTGATCCCGGATGGCTCAGGCGGAGGCAACTGCATGGTGTGGTCATGAGTGGGTGCTGATTCCCTGCCTGCTAAGAGAGTAAAATATTCCTCTTACAGAGCCAGTGTCCATTACGTACTTGGTGGATGCTGTTTCCTATTCGCTTCTGTGACTTTTTATATGAATCCTACTTTGTTTATGTGGACCCTCAAGAAAGAATTGCAAAGCAAAATCAGGTACCCAGTCCACATATCGCTGCCACGTAGGGTCATTTGCAAGCCCTTTCTAGCTGCTGATCAATTATTGTCTCCACCCTCCTTTCATCGTGGACTGGGAGTCAGGCTGCTAATCCCAAAGCCAAAGCTCAAATCCACCAGGAGAAGCACAAAACACTGGGAGAAATATGTGGCTTTCTCCTTTCATAAAGATTCAGACTCAGCCAGCAGCAGGAGAAACCCTACCCTGTCTTGCGGGGTCACTGTGAGTCAGAACTGGCTTGATGGCAGGGAGTTTTTGTTCTGTCTTGTTATTGTAAAGTGCAAGAAAATGTATATAAGCACCTACACACAATTTATAAGTCACCTTTTTGCTTTCATCATATCTGGATTTGCATTTCTACCAGGGAAACTTTGCCTATAGGACAAGAAAGTCCATTGCCCCTTTAAACTTAAGTATTCTCTAGACAATTTCCAAAACTCCTGCTAGCAAAGCAAGTGTTTCCCTGCTGTTGTCTCTCTCGGGCTTTCAGCGTGTCAAGCCTGCACTTAAGCTGCCTTATTTTCCTCTTTCTTCCCCTCTTCTGTGTCAGCCTACAGGGGGTTCTGTGCAATAGTGAGCATATCTCACTGCACACATTCTTTCTGTTGATCAATGTGCGCATTGAAAAATCACAGTCTTGACACCTGATTTCACTGCCTCTGAGCAATGCAGAGTGTGGCTGAGATCTTAAGTAGGACCAAGCCTCGGGAGGAATTCTCTCTGGTTTTGAATCCAATATTCGCCTGAAGCTAAAGGCACCTCATTTCCACCCTCCGTTTTTCCTTAAAATGCCAAGCAACCAGCGCATGCTCCTCTCAGCCTTACAGTTGTCTTTGGCTGTTTTTTTTTTCTTCTTCTCCTTTGACCGCTGTAGAGAACAGCTCCAACACTTATTGATGGAATTGTCTTAACTGCCAGCCCAGTGCTGTGTTATTCTGCTTACCAAAACAAAAATTCTTTTTTTTTTTTGTAGGATGTTGTGGTGGCCATGTGCTTATGTTAATTTCATGATTGTGATGTAGGGGTGGAGTCTAGCCTGTTATCTGGAGATAGCCATTGAGGCCTCCATGTGGGCATGGCTTTCTCCTGATATGTTTGGGAAGTCTTGCGATATTTCCCTCGTGAAGATGAGAAGCTATCTCCCCAGTTGTTGGGAGTTAGTTTCCGAGACAACTAATCATGGACAAGACAAGATGGCAACGTCTGAGGAGCCGGTGAAGCCACAGGGCTTGGCCCTGATGGAGCCATACCTCTGAAGCTGGAGAGGCCATGTGGAGACCCCTGCCTGCGATGAGTGATGCTGTGCCGCCACTTCTGCCAGCACTGGATGCTGTTGATGAACCCTGAGGCCTGGAAGCGAGGAGCCATGAGGAAACCCCTGCCAGTGCCGGGATTCTGCACCCACTGTCCTGTGACTTTGTGAGTCGGAAGGAGACAATATAGACTGGTATCAGGCATTTGGGCTAATATCGGACTTATGGCTTTGAACTGGACTGGGTTGAAATGCTTTCTCAGAGTTCCATTCCTTTTGTATATACACCATTCCCTTATATCCATATGCATATCTATGAAATTTGTTCCTCCACTCTACCCGGACTAACACAGATGCTTTTACAAGAAGGTATGCTTAGCATGTCACAAAAGAAAATCAAATGGTTACTTAGAAATCCGGTGCTTTGCTGGTTAGAAACCATGCCCAGATGCCAACTCTTTCCCTGTATCATAAATTGTAACTTCTCTCTAGAATGTGAAGTATACTCCTTTCTTCTCTCTGGGAGGAAATTCGATGTTGTGACAGTGAAGTACTAGGCTACTAAGGAAAAGGTTGGCAGGTAGAACCTCCCCAGAAGTACCTTGGAAGACAGGCCTGGTGACGTGCTTCCAAAATCCTGGAAAACTTTGTGACACATACTTGGGGTCCCCCCAAATTTTGATTGACCTCAAGGCAACTAGCAATAACAAGATGCTAGAAAGAGCTTACTATCCACCACAAAAACAAACGCAATGCCCTTAAGTCAATGCCGACTCTTAACCATATAAGACAGGATAGAGCTGCCTCTTGAGTTTCAGAGCCTGCTAGCGATTTACGGGAGTAGCAGTCCCTGTCATTCTCCTCAGGAAGACTGGTGGTTTTGAGGTGTTGACCTTACAGATCACAGCCCACAGCATGATCACCAGGCCACCAGGGCTCCTTTACTACCCACAAGTGTGTACAATCAAGGTTCAAGTGGTGAATGAACACAAACACCAGTCATCAGAGCCAAAGGCAGGGCTGAGGTTGGGATCCTAAAGTGAAGAGTGGGACTTATTTGGAGCAGGATGGAGCAAGGGAATTAGGTCTCACACTCAGGAGTAATTATCTCAAAAGCCAGAGAGGGCAGTAAATTGGTGATTCTAGTGCAGCCACCTTATGCTATCAGATTAGAAAATACATTCTCATATCTGATCACATAGGATATAGTGAAGGTCTCCCTCTCACTTCAGTCTGCACTTGTCCTGTGCCCTACCTCCATAGAATGTTTTTGGCTTGTTTTTAGGTACCATCCAGTGAGTTCTGACTCGTAGCAACCCTAAGTATACCTTTCTGGAGCAAAATAAGTCCTGAGACATGTCATGATGGTTAATTCACACGTCTATTCATCAACAGGATAACACCAGTGAGCATCTGAAGCCTATTTACTTGTCGAAATAATGTGACTCTGCATGTCTAAACTTGTACTTGGTTGTCACTGCACTTGCTCAGATTCAAAACAAAAGGAACAGCAGAAATATTTAGAAGTTTAAATTAAAGCAAAATGGAGTTTGTCTTGCTCATGCCAAAACATAGCAAAGTCCTGGACCACCCTGTGTCAGTTTCCCTCTTGTTCTGGTGTGTGAGCCCATCGAGGAAGCCCCTGAGGCGACTCATCCTGTCTGGGGCCTTCCTCTTGGCTTCACGTCATGACCACTCACTTGAGTTGTATCCTGTCCTTCTCCAGGGACTGCTCTCTCCTGACAAGTTGTCCAAGGCAATGAGACAAAATCCCGCTATCCTTGCCTTTAGGAGCATTCTGGATGTACTTCCCACTGCCATGGGTCACCTGTTTGACTAATTACTGTGTGCCCTTTCAGAGGGTTTTTTTTAATGTAAATACAACAAAATGCAAACCTATTCTTTGCTTTTTATGTTTCTTAAAATCCAAGCACACATTTTTCTCGACTTATTTTATTTTTTTCAATTAATATTGTAAGTTAAAGACCTTCTACAAGTGTATGTAAAGATTCACTATTTTTCAGCCATTGAGTGGATGTCCCTTGATTTATTTCACTGGCCCCTACCAATAGACACTTGACTTTTATCTGATCTTTTGCTAGGTCAGGCAATGCTGCAGTGAATCGCCTGGTCCATTGGTCCTTTGATGTGAGCGCAGTTGGATCTGTAAGAGAGATCCCACAGTTTACCACCATATCGTGTGCTGGCGTCTCATGAAATGGCTGCTATGCACTGTCTTTCTGCGGTCTGTGGCTTGCAAGTATTTCATAAGTGAGGCTTTTCTGATTATGGAAATCTGCCTTTCAGAGACTCCCTGGTACTCCAGCAGAAGAACTCCAGAACCTGTCACTGTCTTTCTGTGAAGTCCCTGTTCACCCCCAGGGTTTGCACAGAGCGCGCCTGCTTCCCTCCTGTTGCTAACTCCAGCTCAGCTCCGCCTAAAATGCAACTTTCTCAGGGAAAGTTTCTCTGTCTCCCCAAAGCAATATTGCTTCCTCCTGTTATTCATTCTGATAGTTCTCTGGTCCTGGGCTTTGTAACTCACATTTATGTAAAACATGACCTATTCTTACTTCCTGGTGACAGTGGCCAGTGTCTTTCCTTATTCTATTCCCCCTTGCATCTCTGGTGCCCAACTCAGTGTCCTGGAGATGACAAAAACTAAAATATAACCAAACTGCATTCTGTCAGTTCTGACTCATAGTGACTCTAGAGGACATTTTGACCCTGGGTTTTCTGAGATTGTAAGTTTTTTTGAGGGGGGGGGGCAGGCACTGCAACTCTTTATAGGAACAGAAAGTCAAGGTATTTGGATGAAGAAGGTGTTGGTTTTACAAAATTTTATCATGCGATCTCCAGCATCATTTCTTTTTCAACTACTTTTCCAACTACTTTTTCTTTTCAACTTTTGTGTTTCAATTGTCAATAGTTCTCTATGCATCTTGACTGCATGTTTGATCAGTTTCAGACTGAAGATAATGGTAAAATTCTTCACTAGCTTAAGTGGTTGGTGCATACACTTGAATAGTAATTGTATTGGGTGGATTTCCTTGTGTGAGGATAGATAGTATCCTATCACAGACAGCATTGTACTTCAAGACAGATCTTGATATGTCCTTTTTGATGATGAATGCAACACCATGCCTCTCGAATCTGCCTTTCCCGATATACTAACCCATAAGATTTACTGCTACGAATGGCCAATACCAGTCCACTGCAACTCAGGTGTCCATTGCTATGCGTTCCATTCCATTTTTGACAACTACCATTTTCCTCGATTCATTCTTCATACATTTCAAGTTCTGATTACTAACTGATGTGTTCAGCTGTTTCTTCCCCTTTGGAGTCATTGCCCATCAGCAAATGAAGGCCTTGAATACCCTATTTCACCTGTGTTTTTATGGTTGACTCTACTTTGAGCAGGTAGCTCACCAAACTTTAAAATTCACATTATCCTTATTTTTCTAGATCACAACAGATTCGTACCCTCTTGCCTGATTGTGAGCAAAAAGTCCTTATTTCCTCAAAATTTCTGAAGTCTGGTCAACATGTGTGTAGGGAAGTAGGCAAGGACCACCACAGACCAAGACACCCCCAGCAAGTCATTGGGAAATGCTTTAAATGTTATATTTCTTGTTTGTATTTGAACCATTTTGAAGAAAAGAGAATATCGCAGTAAGGCTGTGGATTGGGGAATAAGAGACTCGGGAAGAGAAATTGAGGCAGAATCTTTATTAAGAACATTGCATCAACATTAAGTTTTCAAGAGTGGCTTAGATCAGCCACTGTCTGGAATGATCCTCAGGCACCAATTAGCCTTGTTTCTAAACATCATTTGCATGGCAGTCATTTGACCTTGTTGTAGTTCAAGTCTAAAGATTGGGCTCCCCATTTTATAATCTGGAATGACATCTGCTGATCTGGTACCTTCACAAGGTGATGGGGTTGAGGAAAGGAAATCCATATTTTACTGCATTCTATTTGGTGTCTACAGTGGATTAAGCCTTGGGCTATTTATCACAAAGTCAACGATTGAGACGTATTAGTTGATCGATGAAAGAAAGGCATGACAGTTGGCTTTTAAAAAGATTTAAATTCGCTGAAACCCTATGGAGAAGTTCTGCTTTGTCCCACTGGTAGGATAGTTATGAGATGGGCAGCTCACCACAAGCTCAGCAGTGTAAATCCATCAGCTGCTTCCAGAGAGAAAGAGAAGTCTTTCTGATCCTGGAATGATGTACAGCCTCAGAAACAAGCCACAGAGACCCTTCTACTCTGTTCCATAGGGATGAATTGACTTGATAGCAATAAGTTTGATTTGGGTTTTAAACTTGCTATGAGTCAGATCAATGGGAAAACACTGTTTAGTTTTGTTTGGGGGTGATGGCATGGAAAATTAGGAAAAGAGTGTATCTTTGCCTCCAAATAACACCACTAAGCCTCAGAGAAGAATAGCAGTAACAGTCAATTCCTGAGTGACACCTGTCTGTTCTGACAAGGAGTTAATGATGAGTTACATGCGATGCACAAAGGAATCTCAAGAACAGAAGGCATGGGATTTGTTGTGATAAAAGTTTACATTTCTGGATATTAGGGGAAGAAAAAGATCACAAAAGATGCTGCCAAACCCCCAGTGCATATTCTCCGCAAAAACTGATTTATGATGATTCGGAGATAATGACATGTCCTTTTCCCAAAAATCTTTTCTTTTATAGAAAGAAACCAATTTATGAATTATTTCAGAAGAGGTCAATGATTTGGCTTAATTACTTCTCTGGGGGCAGGTAGAAAAGCTGAGATAAATAGACAGTTGGTTTTCTATAAGAGAGCAAACATGCACATGTTTAGACGTTACTTCCTCTCCCGCAGAGACCCTAACAAAGTGGGATAAGAGGGAAAATGGAAGGCTGGCTATGTTCTACCTTCTAGTGAGCATTTGCATTTCAAAAATAAAAAAAGGTGCTTGTTGTTAGAGCGCTCTACAGGACCAGGGGATTATGTTTGAAATTAAAGATTTTATACTGATAAATTATGCTTCTTCTTTCAAAGATCATTGCAGAATGAGTGAAGCATATTTAGTCCTTAACATCCACCCTCCCCCCTCACAAATGTACAGAATGAGTGATAAAGCCAGTTATCAATGAATCCATTTGATGCACAAAGACCCTGATGTCAGAAGAGCATCATGCACTACAGGATTTTCTCTTAAATAGTTCTTGTTGTGTTGTTGGTGAAGGTTCACACCGCAATTCAAGTTTCCATTCAACACTCTCTAAACAACGTGTTCGGTGACATTCCTGACATTCTTCACAATGGACAAGCATTCTCATTATTTCTATTGCTTCCATTCATCAATCTAGTTTCCTGTTCCCCTTATTTCTGATCTTTGATTTAAAGTAATCAATGACGTTTGATCTCAGACAGATTTTTAAAAAGGACCACAGTACTCATGTGTGAGAGTCTTCATTTTATAAACTAATTTGTTATGTAGGTTAAAAGTGTTCTCAGGGACTATTTAGGGGTCAAGGTTTTAAGAGGATCTCAGGGAAATAGTCTTAGGGAGTTCTAGTTAGTTCCAACCAGTTCAGGAAATCTGGTGTGTTAAGAATGTTAAGAATGTTATATTTGGGGGAGCGGAGGGAAGATGGCGGCCAGATAGGAAGCCCATGCCCGGAGCTCTTGGAGATCAGTGAGTGGGGGTGACACTGGGAAGGGTGGTGCTCTCAAATTGGGTTTTGTGACACCAGGAAAGCTCAGAGCCCTCCTCTGAACCAGGAGCAGGCGCGACTTCCCACAGATGCCAGCACAGATGCCAGCACAGATGCTGCGGGTTCTTTGTGCCACGGGATCCAGGGCGCCCGCTCTGGGACCCTGAGATCAGGGACACGCAGTTAATCTGCGCCTGTGCACAATCGCTGACCAGTCCTCCCCACCCCAAGGTGCCCAGAGTGCCCAGGGGACACTCCATGAAGACCCACACCTCTTGCCCTCCACCCCCAGGGACTCCTGTGCCCAAGCACAACGGTAGGCCAGCCCCTCCCCCACCCGGGAGGCCCGCGCCCAGGCGCACCTTAAGGGCGCCACCACTGCTCAAGATAAGATCTAGCCATCCCCTAAACCAACGCCTGCCCACCTGGGTCACACTTTCTAACAGGAGCGAAAGGAACGCTTGCACTCCCCACAGTCAACAGTGCTTCTCACAGACTCTGCCGGTTCAGGGCGCCCACCCCAAGACCCGTGACAGAGAGGTCCGCTTTACATTGTCCCCTGGGTAAACAACCAGCCAGTCCTCCCCACCCCAGAGTGCTAGAGGATTTTTTCCCAGATATCTGTGGCAAGTGCCCCTAGCCAGGCACAGATCACCCAACCCCCAACCCACCCCTACACCTACTCCCCTGCTTAGCCAACACCCTCCATCAGAACTGCAAGGCCTAGCTGCAAATAGTTCCTGAGGAAAGCTATAAGACCAGCCTCCTAAAGATAGACAGACCCCAGGGCCACAAAACACCGAGGAAAATGCCACCTAATACAAATAAATCAAACAAAAACCAGCCGCTTCCACAGTATCAAGAAAAGAGAAACTGGATGTGATGTAAGAAGGTCAGCTGGACCTAACAGCAGTCATAGAAAATGCAGAGATCAATCTGCCACAGAAAGAAATCTTCAAGATGTTACCAACACGTATGCAGCTCTTAAGCGATGCATTAAAGAAGAAAGAAGAATTGATACAGGAGATAAAGGCCACGCACCAAAGGGAAATCCAAGAACTAACAAAAACTAATAGTAAGCTCTCAGAATTCGGCTAGAGAATGGAGGAGGCAGAAAACAGGACAAGTGACCTAGAGGACTCACTAGTAGAAATTAATAAATGGGAGAAAAAAATCTAACAAGTCTATGAGAGAAGCAGAAGAAAATATTAGATGCCTGGCTGATACTATGAAAAGAAACAACATTAGGATTATCAGTCTGCCAGAGGATGAGGCATCAAGAAAACCAACATCCAAAATAGTGAGGGAATGCTTAGAGGAAAACTTCCCTACCTTAATGAATGAAAACCATGCAACCATACAGGAGGCAGAAAGAACACCAGCTAGACTAAACCCCAAGAAGAAAACACCAAGACATATAGTTGTTAAACTATCCAATTATGAAGAAAAAGAGAAAATTATGAGAGTAGCTAGGGAAAAAAGGGCAATCACATATAAAGGCAAACAGATAAGAATATGCTCGGACCTATCAATGGAAACGATGAAGAAGAGGAGAGAGTGGAGTAGCATATTCCAAAAATTGCAGGAACATGATGCAAACCCAAGAATATTCTACCCAGGCAAATTATCTATCAAAATTGATGGAGAAGTAAGAGTCTTTCCAGACAAGGAAAATCTCAGAGAATATGCCAAAAGGAACCCAGCCCTACAAAAGATTCTCGCCGACGCACTGGGAGAAGAACAACAACAACGACCTAACACACGTAGAATGAATCTATCCAGAAACAGTCAAAGGGATAACAGCCCCCAAGATAACTCTGGTTCAGAGATGGGAGAAAGGCAAGAATGAACCACAAACAGATAGTGACACAACCCATGGAAATAGAAAAACATCCAATCCAAGAATGATAAAATGACAACACAGAGTGCACAGATAGATGTAATAACCCTAAATATTAATGGATTGAACTCAGGCCTTAAGAGACAGAAATTAATAGACTGGCTTAGAAAATACACCCCCTCAATCTGCTGCCTACAGGAGACACATCTTAAGATCACAGAAAAAAATATATTGAGAATCAAAGGCTGGAGAAAAATATACCAA
>PVJH01021084.1:0-10000 GCA_004026705.1 Nesogale talazaci
ATGACTATATAACCCTATTCAAAGGGAACAGATGACAGAATGGCAGGAGAACAGATATATGGGGGCATTAGATATGGGGTTTGGGGGCAGGAATAATCATAGTAGTCATATTTAATATAATAATAAGAGATTTTATTTCTTTGACACTGTCAGTGGAATTGCAAAATAATAGAATCACTAGAGAGTGGTATGCCTGATATTCAAAGACATGAAAATATGAATACCTTAAGATATAGCAATCTTTCTCCTTGGTATAAGAGGAAGCTTTAAAAAGTTCATGAAATAAATCAGTTTTCTTTCCATTGAATTTTCCACAAACTTCTTGAAGTTCCTTCCTATTGCCTCTATTAGATATCAGAGCAGTGACATAACATTTACATAATCTGTAGTGCAGCATCACAATAGAGGAAGACCTTCAACAAGATGGATTGACACAGTGCTTTCATCGATGGGCTCAAACATAAAAACAAATATGAAATGGTACATATGTTGTACTCCATGTAAAAGTGGTACAGAACATAGGCAGTGTTTAGGTCTGTTGTACATACAGTAACTAAGTTGAATAAGCTCAAAGATACCTAGCAGTCACAATAATCATATGCAGCATTATTCACTATAGTAAATTATATATATATACACATACATAAACAACCTAAATGCACATCACTCAATAAATAGATAAACAAATTGAGCTATATGCATACAATATAATTTTATGGAAACATTAAGTAAAGTATGGGGTATATAGAAATTTTAAAGCAGGCATGGAACTTGAGGACATGATTGTGAGTGAAAGATATCTATAAAAATAAGACATATTATAGGATATCATGTCTATAAAAAGTCAAGAATAGGGCTGAGTCCTGGTGGCATAGTGGTTTTGTGTGGGACTGTGGCCCACTGGGTTGGCGGTTCAAATCCAGCAGCAGCTCTCCAGGAGCAAGGCTGAGCCTTCTACTCCCACAGGAGGGCAGTAATGCCCCCTGCCCCCCAAAAAGTCAAGAATAGGTGTACATACTCACAATTTTACCTATGCCTATGATCATTGTCTGAGATCAGTCCATCTTGTTAAAGGATTTCCTTTTTTTCACTTAGCATCTACTTTCTCAAATGAGATATCCTTCACCAGGTCCCTTCTGATAACATGACCAAAGAAAGCTGATATTATTGTGTCATTCTAGCTTCTGGTTGTATTTATTGCAAAATGCATCTGTTGCTTTTTTTTATAGTTTACGATCCTTTCCATATTCTTTGTCAACACAATCATTCAAAGGCATCACTACTGTTGTATTTTTTATTCATTCACATACTCAAATTTAACAGGCTGTAATATTTCTTCCCAATTTGCTCCTGCTTTGTGAGAATATGTATTGATTGATGGTCCACAAAACCAAGGATTTCCATGCCACGGGAATGTGAACCATAAAGAGGGTGTCTAAACACAAAAGAAATATATTCTATTTCAGCTAGTAAGGATAGAATTCCAATTTTTGAGTATCAGGAAGGGTATGTTGTTTCTGAAGGCTTTAAGGAAAGAACTTTTCTTGTTACTTAAAGTGTCTAGTAGCCATAGCTATTTCTTGATATGCAACTAAGGCATAATTCCATATTTGCTTCCATTTTCTCATGAATATGTTCTGTCTGTGATTGCTTTTCCTTTTCCTTTTCATAAAGGTATTGCTCAACTTGTATTTAGACTTATTCTAATCCAGCATTAATTCATGCTAATGTCAAAATGTATAAATATGCAATCTCTTAAGAAATGGATTAATTCATAACAGTAGTTTACCAGTGTCGATTTTATGTATATGATTTATACTTTATATCATGTGTAATAGCAGTTTCCAAAGATTATTAGGTAAAAGAAGGTTAGAAATGAACATATATTTGTTACCATCATAAAAATTCAAACTTGTACATTTAAAATCACATTAAACCTGAACAAAAGTCAAATGTGAAAGTTACCTGGACTTGGAGTATGTATTAATTGTTATCCAATGGACTCCGTTTAGACCCTAATACTCAAGGATGGCTGGGACCCATATTTTATAACCCGTAGTCTCTGTATCAAACTTCCTTCTACATTAAATGCTAGACAGAGTAACTTTAGGGGAGATCACCCTAAAGCTACAAACCACAAATTTAGCTAGCATTTGATTTTTTTTTTGCAAGAAAAGGGATTTTTTTAAAATTAGTCAAGGAATATGTATTGGATACCTTCTTATTTGAACCATCAATATCGAATGTTTTTAAATATCCACTCAACAAATAGGAAAATTGTAGTACATTTATTGCTGTAGGAGGGTTGAAGCATCAAGAAGGTAAAATCTCTGATAATAATGAGTTGACTATAATTTGATTAGAACTTTTTATTAGACTTCTGATTAATAGGAACATTGATAAGAATGAGCACAAGTATAAATCACTATCTATTCCAAAATATTATATATAATTTTTTAAATAATCATAATTTAGTGATTCTTTTAGACTCATATAATATGCAATTCAGAACAATAGCTAGATACTGCTATTGAAATTTCCGATTCCACTATTCCCAACTTATAGAAAATTGTCTATTTTGCTTAGCACCCCCAAACCACATATTCTTCAGGTATGCTGATTTTTCATTAGATGTTTCAAATGTGCCAGTAATTTTCTTGGTGTTAGGATACAATATTTAGCAAAATTCAGACATGGACCTACAGCTTATATGATTTGCAAGTTAGTTGCATAGATCACCATAAGTGATTTGACAATTAAATTGCAACTGTGACAAAAATATGAAGATCTTGTATTGAGTCAAATAAAGCCTTAAGACAAAATAATATTTAAGCCAAATTTGTATGTTTAACTCACATTGCATGAATTGAATATATGATATGGCGGGTGAGCAAAATGGCATAGATGGCTGGTGGAAGACTTACAGAAAGTTGTCAGACAAAAGATAGGTGCAAATGGGTCCCTCATGAAAAGTTAGCTCTACTCCCCACCCAGTAAAGTTAATCATTTAACTCTGTAATTAACCATTTGAGAATTTCTAGTAATTTTCATATTGGAAAACCCTAAATAATAATTGAGCTCCCACAAAAATAATTTTTAAAAAGGATAAAATTTACATTCCACTTATTGCTTATATATGTGATTTGCTAAAAAGTACATAGATTGCAACTATTCTTTCTAGCCATTAGTGGACTGCTGTGGACACATGAGCAACAGAACAAAATGTTTACCAGCCATATGTTATCCTGATTCTCATTGGCTTGCGAGTCTATTTTACAGCTCCTGTATTTTGAATACAATCCAACCTAGAAGTATCTTCTAGCACTGTGCCAGACAATGTTCTCTTACTATTCATAGTTTTCCTTGGCTAGTTTTTGAAGTAGGCCTCCAAATCTTCCTGCCTGGTGTATAGATTATATTGAAATATAGCCACTATATGTGACCTGCTGATATCTTAAATAATGATGGAAAGGTTTGGGCACCATGGCATGATGTGCTTGTTACTACAGTGGTTCAGAACCAAAATCCCTGCCCTCTAGTTCATGATGACGCATAGCAACTGTGTTACTCCGGGAAGACTCGAGAAGCAAATTCAGTCACTCATATATGTGCAAGAGAGAACGTTATATCAACAAACAGTTTTTCATTAAACACCCCAACCCAGTCTAGATCAAGTCCTTACGTCTGATAATACCCCATATATCAACATGAGTTCATAAGTTCCTTGCAATGATGCTAAATGTAGGAATATCACAGGCCAGCGGGTGGAAAGTCTTGTGAATCCAGTGGTCGTATAAGCATCTCAGCATTGACTTGGGTCTCCATGTGACAGCTCCAATTCCAGGGTTCTGGCTATATCTGTTTAGTTCCATTTGGTTTGTCAGCAGGAAGACAACACAGCGAGTCTTGATCTGGCCTCCAGCTCCAAATAAGGTCATCAACCTGTGACCTGACTGACAGACTTGTCTCTACCCTTTGGAGCTTGCCAGATTATGTAATTGCCACAGCAACTTTATGGGGCAGAAGAGAACTATCTCTGTCAGTTACTAAGACTCAAAACTTTTTATAGAAGCAGATATCCCTATCATTCTCTCAAGATGCTTTCCAACTTCTGACATTGTAGATTGCTGGCAGGCTCCACTAGGACCTGAAAAATAAGTGGTGGTGATAAATTATGCAGATAAATTATACATAAATAATTCTGAAGAGAACTCATATCTCAATTAAAATCATCAAATTAGTGATGGCAGAGAACAATGGCTCATATACATAAAAATCGTGAACTTTTTAACCTAGAAGTGAGTTTGTGAACCGTCTACAGAATGAAGTCTTAGTGAATGTGAAGTGTTCATTGCTATATTTTTTGTGGGTGAAAGATTGGCTCTTAATATTTGTATGCTGTGTCATTCCTAAACTGCATTCTGAAATTTCAGAATCATTATCTTGCTTTAAGAAAAATAAAAAAAGAATCTCCAATGACTTTAATGAAAGTAGTTATCTAACTTCTATGTCCTATTAAAGTATATAGAAGTTGTAGTGAAACAACTTCATACCAAGTGTTATAAGCTCATAAGCACTGGGAAATTTTGGTTTGCTTCAACTGCTTTTATCAAGAAGCAAAACCAATGAGTCAATTTGATCTATTTAAACACAGTGTAAATCTATGATGTCTATACAATGCTACTTGGGAATGCTACTTAGGAATCTAGCCAACATATGGACTTGATATTCAGAAAGTATAAAACACATTTGGGAAGTGCAATAAACTCAATCTGTATGTGGCATAGTGCAGTGAATTCAGTTGGGAAGAGATAGCATATGTCTCATGAGGTCTTTGAAGGTGATGTCACCCTTTGTATTTATACTGCCAGAATCTCTGATGTTGTAAATGTGGGGGTCAAGTAGTTGTACTTGATGAGTAAAGCAAATAAATGTATCAGCTCGCTGAATCAAATTAAATGTATTATCTTAGTCATAAATTAAACTGATTTTCAAAAAAACCCTGAAATTTAAAATCTTGATTTAGGGATCCAGGTCCAAGGCATTGAGAACACACCCTGCACATAATGCAATAAACATAAAGAAAGTCAACAATAAGCTATGAAGCCCAAGTGAACTTTACATGGCCCTGGATTTTTAAAACAAGCTCCTGTATTTCTCTTTTTACTTTTTAGTAAAGTAGCTTATATTACTATCTATATTGGCCATTCCATAGTGAGAATAGTGGTGTTATTGTTAGGTGCCAGCACAGAGAAACACTACTTACAGCAGAATGAAGCAATGCAGACACCTCAGCCATCCTCATAATTGTTGTTGTCACAGTCATTGCACAATAAAGGAGATATGGATGCAAGCCTTTTTGGTAAGCAGTAAAAGCACATAACTTTAAATATTTATATGTTATTTTACAGATTACAATGGTTCTACCAGAATATGATACATTTGGTAACAAAAGCTAACAGATTGAGAATAGCCCTTACTCTATAATATCTTTTCCTAAATGCTGCAATTTTGTCCCACTTTATTTTTAGGCTACACTTTTAAATCTATTACAAATCAAACAAAAAATTTAAAAATTTTGTTAGACCAGGTAGACTAGAGAAATAAATGCAAGGATACTTGCATATGTTTCAGAGAGAGTGTGTTATATCAGCGAACAATTGCATATTGAGAAAGCATCTCAGACCAGTCTCATTACATTTCATAAGTCTGATATTAGTTCATATAGTTGATCCTAGTCTATAAATTCCTCTTCAAACACACAGCATATGCAAGGGTGCCAAATGCAGGAAGATCACAGCCTGGTGTGTGAAGAGTGCTTGGGATCCAATGACAGGGGAAGCCTCGCAGTGCTGTCTCTGTAGGTTTCTGGCACACAGCCCACTCAGGTCTTAGCATAACTCCACTTGGCTTGTGCACATGAAGAAGAAACAGAGAAGGTGACCCACTTCCAGGGATAGAGAAAGGAAGTTCCCAGAATTCTCATGAGAAGGTCATGTCTATCAGGAGGCATCATCAGGCTGTTCCCTGGCTGACAGGCTGGGCTCCACCCCTAAACTTATTTATCAAGCTGTCATGAAATTATGTAATCACCACAAAAATCTAATTCTAATACAAATTAAAATAATTACATAAGGTAGTGAATGTATTAGATTAACACATCAATAAACTATGATGTAAACTGTAAAACAAATTAAAAAAATTAGACAGTCCTAGATCCAAGAATTTCGATAATGTCCACATATATAGGAAATACTCTCAAGGAAAGTTCCTTTCAATTGCACCAGAGGTGCAAGTACCTCCCAATCTTTTAACAGCTTTTTGGATACTTTCAGCAGAACCCATTATGGAATTTATTATGCTGCATTACATGAGGAATTCTTGGTTTCAACTGCCAAGCCACTGGGAATCTGTTACCATCAATTTGACACAAAACTGATGTCGGATTGTATGGATGGCACAAAAATAGACGGCATTTTGATCTGCTGAACATACTGCTTATAAAGAGGGCTTAATTCATTGACACCTAACAGCAAGTAGACTTCTCTAACACCCAGTGATAACATTAAGATTCCAAGATTGACAGCTATTATGATATTGAACACAAGTCTATCGGACTGCTATACACATCCAATACAAAAGAGGGGAAAATTTTAAAAAAGGTGGTACCCTTTACAATAGCCAAGCTCAAATTGAAATATGTAGGGATAGACCTGACTAAATGACCAAAAGGTCTATGTGAGGAAAACTACTGAAAACTGTTAAAAGAAACCAAGAGTGATCTCAAAAAATTGATAAATATCCCATGTTCGTGGATTAGAAGACTCAATATAGTGAAAATGTTAGTTCTTCCCAATGTGCCATATAAGTTTAATGCAATTCCAATATAATTACCCTCACCTTCCTTAAAGAAATGGATAAACTGTTTACCAACTTCATATGGAGAAGGAAAAAGCCCCGAATTAGCAGAGGACTCCCTTTAGAAGAAGGACAGAGTGGCAGGGGCTTGCTTTCCCTGATTTTAGCACATATTATACAGCCATGGTGGACAAAATCACATCATTGACATAATCAATGGAAAATGCTTGGCCAGTGGAAAACAACTGAAAACCGAGAAATAAAATCATCATTATAGGAACAACTGATCTTTGAGAAGGGCCCCCCAAAATATCAAATGGGGAGCTTGCTTTAGCAGTACACATACTAAAATTGGAATGATACAGAGAAAATTAGCAGGTTCCTTGCACAAGGATGACACGCAAATTCATGAAATGTTCCATATTTTTCTTACCAAAGCTAAACAAACTTAAGAAGCTCCAACTAAGTGATAACAGAATCTCAGCGCACTTGGAAGTATTGGCAGAAAAGTGTCCAAATTTCACACATCTAAATTTAAGCTGTAACAAAATTAAAGACTTTAGCACAATAGAGCCACTGACAAAGTTAGAAAACCTGGAGAACTTAGATCTTTTCAATTGTGAGGTCATCAACCTGAACGTCTACTGGGAGAGCATGTTCCAGTTCCTGTCACAGCTCACATACCTGGACTGCTGTGACCTGGATGACAAGGAGGCCTCCGACTCAGATGCCAAGAGCTATGTGGAGGGCGTGACGACAACAATGAAGACGAGAAAGAATATGACAAACACGCCAAGCTAGTGGAAGATGAGGAGAACGGGGAGGAGAAGGAGGAAGGTGAAGAAGAGGACGAGAGTGGAGAGGAGGAGGAGGAGGACGAAGAAGGGCATAAGGACAGGGAAGTCGACGATGATGAAGATGAAGACTATTTCAGTGAAGAAAAAAGGGAACAGAAGTTGAAACGAGAACCCAAAGATGAGGGAGAAGAAGATGACTAAGTGGAATAACCTATTTTAGAGAAGAAAAAAGTTCCTATTGTGATGTAACTGTTCTTACCCCTACCCCCTATCCTAAATCCTGCCCCCCAAAACTAATTTTTTTCTAATTGTATTGGTGCCATGGGAACAAGAGGGGAGAAGTGTACCAGGGGTTGCCGGAGGAGGGAAGGCGCGAGGGGGTGAAATAAAAGTCTATCTTTACAGCCAATGTGTGTGTGTGTGTGTGTGTGTGTGTGTGTGTGTATATATATATATATATATATATTTGTATAAAATGGGAAGCAGATGAAGCAAGATCCTTATCACTCCATGCATAAAAATAGCCCCAAGCTATTAGGGCCATCAATGAGAGGATTGGGATCAACCTGAGAGCTTTGGCACACAGAATACATGGGCTATCAGGATAGGGAAAGACAAAAACATGGAGGTGGTACAAACTGACAAGTGTGATATACTGAAGATAAAACACCTGTGCACATTGAAAGAATTCACCAAGAGAGTAATTAGAGAACCCACAGACTGGGAAAATATATTTAGCAATGACAAATGAGACAATTTTTGCAATCATTAGCCATAAGAGAAATGAAAATTAAAACAATGAGAAACAACTAATACCATCAAATATAGCCCAATTCAAAAAAATCAGAGAGCAACAAGTGTAGGCGGGGCTGTGGGGAGACAGTAGCTCTCATTCACTGCTGGTGAACCTGTAGGTATGTACAGCCACTATGGAAATTGAGCTACCACGTGAGCCAGTAATCTCCCTACTGGGCATATAACCAGAAGAGGCAAGAAACAAACCATGGCCAGACATCTGTGCTCCAATGTTCATTGCAGCACATTTCAAAACTGCAAGGAGGTGGGAACAACCCAAACTTCCCTCAGCTAATGAATGGATGAAAAATCTGTGGTACATACATACAATGGAGTATTAGGCATCGCTAAAAAGCAGTGATGAATGTATGAAGCACGTGACTGCATGGAAAGAACTGGAAGAAATTATGCAAAGTGAAGTAAACCAAGCACAAAAGGACAAATGACTCTACTGAGGTAAGCTTAAAAAAATGCAAAAGGACATAGGAAAAAAAATCTTGAATGCAAACATTCCTGGGGTGAGGTCCATGTAGTATGTCAGAGACCAAACCAAATCCAGGAGTACACGTAGTAGCCAAATAAAAAAGGAGGGAAGGAAAAAAAGAAAAAAAGTGATAGGTAGCGGGCAAACAGGGCACTAACCCACAAAAGGGGAGGGTATTGTTTATATCTCCACGGGGAAATAAGGATCAGACTGCAACCCAGTACTCCAAGATGTGAATGCAACCTACTGGCTTGAAGTAGGGAACTAGTTGAGAGGTTCACCTATGTGGACAGCTGCCCCTCTCCCAGAAGAATTAACTAAAGAGGACAGCATGGAAGCTATAGCTCAGGGTGAGAGACACCTCTGATCATAGCATGCGGAAACAAATGAAGGGGGAGGAAGAAAGAGTGGAGCACATCCTGGTCCACCAAGCCTTGAGGATGATATCCCCACTCAGAGCAGCCAATGCACAGAGAAGACCATAGGGTCAGTCCCACTATCAGACACAACATCCCTCACTGACCCATAGATCTATAGGGGACAACACTGGAGCCACAGTATGAGATTTGCCCCCAAGCTGACCCCACTACACTGAGACAAAACACAATGTGAGTACAACAGAATAGCAAGGCGAGCAGAGTAAGGAAGTCCTAAGGGAGTGCCAAAAACAGACTTTGTGACCAGAATATGGCACCCCATCAAACTCAACTGGAAAACATTCCTAAAGGCCAACAAACAGTACTTGAACTATTTACAGGCTTTTATTTTTATTTTGTCATTGTTCTGATGTTGTTGTTCTCTTTTCTTTTATTGTTTTGCTTTCACTGTCTTGTTTTTGTGCATGTTATTATTTCTGCACGTCTATCTATGTGAGATAGGCTAGATAAACAACCTAGAGCAGAAAATAATGGGTCCTAAGGTTCGGGCGCGACATGACAGAGGGGAAGGTGGGCGAGGTGGAGGAAAGGAAGTGGTTAACAAATCCAGAGACAAGGGAAAAACAAGTGATCTAAAAATCAGTGGTGAAGTGGGTATAGGAGGCCTGGTAATGCTTGATCAAAGGTGT
>PVJH01021084.1:10100-39494 GCA_004026705.1 Nesogale talazaci
GGGCGCGACATGACAGAGGGGAAGGTGGGCGAGGTGGAGGAAAGGAAGTGGTTAACAAATCCAGAGACAAGGGAAAAACAAGTGATCTAAAAATCAGTGGTGAAGTGGGTATAGGAGGCCTGGTAATGCTTGATCAAAGGTGTTGTCACTGAGAGGAATTACTGAAACCCAAATGAAGCCTGAGCACAATACTGGAACAAGAGGAAAGTAAAAGAAAATAGAACAAAGAACTAGAAGACAAAAGACATTTATAGTAGTCTAAATAAAATCACATACATGTATAAATATATTTATATATGTGGATGAGGAAATAGATCTATGTGCATATATTTGTAGGTTTAGTATTAAGGTAGCAGATGGACATTGGGTCTCCACTCAAGTACAGCCTAAATGGAAGAGCACTTTGTTGTATTAAATTAGCATTCCATGATGCTCACCTTCCCTACATGATCTCTGACTACAAAGTGGGTGCAGAAGTGTGGCAGTTACTAATCTTGTGTCAATTTCAGGATTGAGAGTGTAGGTTGGAGTCTAGCCTGTCAGTGTGGAGATAGCCAATGAGACCTCTGTGTGGGGATGAATTTCTCCAGAGAATTCTGGGAAATCTGGCCGTATTTCCCCCTTGGAGATGAGAGACTCTCAACTCAGTCCTTTGGCAATGTTCAAGTGAAAAGACACAAGGTTGACTCCTTGTGAGACATCCTAGAGAAAAAGCCTATGGACTGATCCTGATTAAACCAGATCTCTGAAGCCAGAAAAGCTATGCAGAGACCCTGTCAGTGCTGATGTACTTGAGAAGCTACAGACAGCTCTGCCAGTGGTGCTCCTACCACATGTGGATATACAAGACTCTACACCTAGTAACCTGTGATTGTCCTGATGTCATTGCATGTGCTTCATGAGTCTGAAGAGGGCTTATGAATTGGTATCAGACATATGGGCTAATATTGGACTTATGACCTTGGACTGGACTGGTTTGGGATGTTTCCTTAAGATACAGTTGCTCTTATGTATGAACCTCTCCCATTTATATACATGTGTGTTTATGAATTTGTTTCTCTAGTATATCCAGACTAACACAATAAGCAAATGTATTGAAGAAAGTTGATGGTGCATGATTATCGAAAGATATAACATCTGAGATCTTAAATGCTTCAAAATAAACAAGCAGACATCTAGGTCAGAAGTAGTAAAGTCCACGTGGAAGAAGCACAGCAACCTGTGTGACCGTAAGTTGTCAAGGGTATCAGGTATCAAAAAAAATTAAAGGAACAAAAATATTAAATCATAATCAATGAGGGAGAGTGAAGATTGGGGGCAAAAAGCCTATTTGTAAGCAACTGGGCATCCTCTTACAGAGGAGTCGCAAGGAGATAAGCCAATCAGGGTGAAGGGTAGCCATGATGAACCTTGCAACTTTCCTCTAGTTCTTAGATACTCTCCCTGCATGCCACATTATCATGATCTCAATTCTACCTTACAAATTCGGCTAGACCAGAAGATGTGCAATGGTACAGATAGGAATCAGAAACATGGGGAATCCAGGGCAAATGATCCCTTCAAGACCATTGGTGAGAGTGGCAATACTGGGAGGGTGGAGGGAAGGTGAGATAGAAAGATAGGAAGGGAACTGATTATCAGGATCTACATATAACCTCCTCCCTGGGGTATGGAGAAAATTAAAGTTGTTGAAAAGAGACGCCGGACAGTGTAAAATATGACAACATAGTAATTTATAAATTATGAAGTGTTCATGAAGCAGTGGGGAGCTGGCGAAGGGGAAAAATGAGGAGCTGATACCAAGGGTTCAAGTAGAAAGCGAATGCTTTGAGAATGATGATGGCAATAAATGTACAAATGTGCTTGGCACAAAGGATGCTTGTATGGATTTTCATAAGAAATGTGTAAATCCTCAATAAAATGGCATATTAATAAAAAAGAACTGCTCTTGAATTTGTACTAGAATTATGTGGGAGTGCAGAATCTATCTGCTTGTTCCTAGATTATGAACCACTCTTGTTTTCTTTGGTGGTTATCTTATCAGAACAAAACAAAACAAACAAAAAATTCCAAAGAACAAAAGACAAAAGAGACAGAACAGTTTTTTCAATCATCCCCCTATAAGGTGATTGTACTGATGGCATTAATAATTAATCCAATGGGTTAGAATTAAAGTTGCTGTTGATAGAATGAGTTTATGTGAGTATAGGGGAAGACCATTATTAATGATCATGTGTTGGCTTATAAATAAGCACTGTTGAGGCATCTTTATTTCCAGATATATACTTAATCAAGTTGTAGACTATTCATGTACCATGTTAAAATACCATAAAATGTTTTTATCTTAAATTTTGTTACAAAATGTCTCCATGTTTTCATGGAGTGAAAACTATTCACTGTTCTTGAATAGTGAAATTGCCTGTTTCCATAGTGTAGATGTAATACTTTAAAGTTATAATGTTAACTTTATACCAGATAATTTTCAACCTTATGTTAGGAATTTGACTGAAAAGTTATATTTCAAAATAGTTTTAATGCAGGTAAAATTTGGATGGAATACCTTGCTGATTTTTTTTCATAAAATTAAAAACCAATGTCCTTTACCAGAGTTTTCAGTAGATTCTCACCTACCCAAAATGTCAGAATCATTGTTATGTTTCATTCTGCTTAGGTAATTGGCTGGTTTCTATGATTTTACTCTTCCATAGTCATTCTTTTTTGTGCAATACATATTGCTTTGGGCATATATTCTGAGTGATGTAATTTAATAGTAACCATGGTAAATCCTAAAACACTATGTGTAATAGAGCAACACTATAATAAATAGGTACCTCTGTGGAACTTTGTTAAATATCTATAATAGCATGTAACTCATTTCTAAAACCAGTTTATAGTTTACATGAGTATAAGAAAATTTCCATCCTAGAAATTACAATGAGCAGAGTCTGCTGTCTAGTAATGAAACCAGATGTAATTAAGAAGTCACCACTTTTATTAGACCCATTAAAAATGAAATTAAAATAAAATTCTACAGTTCCACAGTGATATAAGCATTTTAAATGTCACAATGATTTATAAGGGAAAAATCATTAAAAAATAAAATTAGATAAAATTTGCTAATATTTCATCTATGCTTTATAGTCATTTGGACAAAGTTTTATCGAGTAACCATCAAGTCTAGATTCAACAATTCATACATATAATATTTCAACTCATACCTTGCAATCCCTTCATTGTACCATTATTTATTTTATTTCCTATGGTTCTTTTTTCCAAGTATCCTTTTCTAATCCTCTGTGGTTTATCCTATAGTAAATGCTTTCTTTTTATTTATAAATGGTTTATTTTCTAATACAAGTTGAGGTCAATTGCAGATCTAAAGGTGGGTAATATCTACAAACTTTAGTAGTTCCACATTCTTTATCTGACCAGTAAACCTTGGCTTTTTTTACTACTTTGAATTCTGGTCCATATTTTTCTTACACTCTGCTTTAGGCCTGCAAATTGTTTAATGGTTATTTGAATAATATGTTTCTTTCCCCTTTTTGTTATTTTTGTTCTTAATAGAAAATCACAAAAAGATAAAAATGCATCTTAAAAATATCGAAAATACTTTATAAACTTAAAATACATTTAAACTTCTTCCTTAGGATTTAATTTCTTTGTCAAATTGCACAAAAGTTTCTACTAAATATTTTACTAATTTGTAGGTGTTACTCATGCCTATTTTCTTAAAATAAAGAAATAAATTACCAGTACCTTGAACTCTCATTCTTTGACTTTGAATTTGAAGATACTTTTGTATAAAGAAGTATTACATAAATAGTACAATATGGTCTAGCATAATATTAACTCAAATCTTTCCATGACAACAAGTTGTGTAATTTAAAAAAATGCAATATATTTCTGTTAGTTTGTATTAAATGAAGAAAGACTCTTTATTTCATTCAGCTAGTTTTTTGAATAATATCTTTGTTAGTCTGAGAAGACTAGAGAAGCAAGCCCATAGACACACATATGTATATAAGGGAGAGGTTTATACACAAGAGCAATTGAACATTGAGAATACATCCCAGGCCAGTCCAATCCGAGGTCATAGGTCCCATATTAGCCCATATGTCTGATACCACTCTATAAAGTCCTCTTCAGGCTCATGAAGCACATGCAATGACACCAGGACAATCATAGGCTGGTGGGTGCAAAATATTGTGTATGCAGTGGCCATAGAAGCATCTCAGCACTGGCAGGGTTTCTTTAGTTTCCATGGCTCAGGGTCTATCAGCATGCTGCCATTTGTCATGTTAGCTGCAATGTCTCCCAGTGTTGTCAGTAAAAAGTCTACGAAGAAGTGAACTGAGAGAGATGATGTCTCCACCTCCAAGAAGGAATTACCACATTTCCCAGAATTCTCAGTAGAAGGCCATGCTCACATAGAGGTCTCATTGGCTATCTCCAGATTGCCAGGCTAGACTTAACTGAACTCTTAATCTTCAAATTAACACCTGATTAGTTAACTGCCACAATGCCTTCTTTTTATTGTAGACTTCCATCTAGGACCCAACATTCCTTTGATTGGTGGTCTCCTTATTTCCTTTAAATTTGACAGTCCCATATGCACTCCTTTGTTCATAATCTTTGTACTTTTACTGAATGCTTGTCAGCTATGTTGTAGAATGTCCCTAAGTTTTCATCAGTCTAATGGTTTGTGTTCCCACTATTATGTTGAGTTTATATCATTTATTGCAAAAGATACCAGAATCCCTTAAATTCCTGCCATTGATATGGGTTGCTAGTCACATTAACCTCAATCACTTGCTTGAAACATAATTGTTATGGTTTTTAACTAAAATTGTGATGTTTCTCTATGTGAAAATTAAGTGTTGGTAGGGATGAAGTATTTTGACTCAATAGAGGCATCTTATTTCTATTTAAACTTTTATAACATATTTATTATAAACAGGTAGAGCTCCTTTTCTGCTGAAGTATTTTAATAATGATATTCTTCTTCCCTCATTTCATCTACATTTATTCGTCAGAATTTTTCCACAATAAAGAGGTACTCATTCACTCATTTGTTTAGCTGTGTAATTATTTATTTATTTTTATCAGCATGAACTAATGAATACCTATTCTGCCCTTTGCCATTATTATTGCAGTTGTAACAAATGTAGATCGATTTGAGCAGCAAAACTCTTCTAAGTTTGACTCTGAGATAGAGTACATGAGTCGAAGTACCTGCCAAGTACCAAACAAACCTGTCTTGAAATGCTGCTTTGAGGCAAGGATGGTGAGATTTTGTCTCTTGTGTTTTGAAAATGTTATCAGAAAAGCCCTATCCCAATAAAATATCATGTGCAGTAAAGCAGAAGAACAATGAAAAATGGGATACACCTTAATGAGATAGGTTGACATAGTGAAACAAGAATTATTAATTTTTTTACAACCTTACCACCTTTGGAGTACTTCCCATTATGCTTGATAAGTTTATCAAATCTCCAGTTCCATTCTTGGAAAAATTTTTCAAGCTCATGTCTTTGAATGACTGACTTTTTATGTTCTTCATTCCTTCTTCTCCCCCTCCCCACCAACTGTATCACTGCCCTGGTGAGAGCAGGAGGCCCAGCTTTGCTCCTGTGGAGCTGCTGCTGGATTTGAACCATCAACTCTGAGGGCCGCAGTCCCAGACTCAACCACGGCTCCACCAGGGCTCAGCTGTCTCCATTCCTTCTTAATCATTAAATTGCTGTATTTTATTTCCATTTTCATTTGTGGAAACAAAAAGAAGTTGCAATTAGTGAGCTCAAGTGAGTCAGGTGTGAAGCGAAATAGAGACACGCTGGGTTTTTTTTGGTTAAAATCAGGTGCACTGAGATGGCTGTATGAGCAGGTGCATTGCTATGGTGGAAAAATGGCCCCGTATGCCACAAATAGGGCCTTTTTTGTGTGTGTAGGGTTACACAATCTTTTCAGAACCTCTAAAAAGAAAGCTTGATTAACAGTTTGACCTGGTGGAAAGCACTTCAATGCACTATGAGTTGACATTTTCATCTGTTCAGGAATTTGATGGATGTCCAGAATTAGGTTTGTTATCAATGGACATTTCACTTTTTTTGACATGAGTAAACCACTTGTATGCTTCAGTTTTTCTAGAGCATTTTACAGAGCAGGAAATAGCATTTCACAGTTGCATACAGTTCTCTTAAATTTGCCATAACAGAAAATGAGTTTTGAGTGAAACTTCTTTTATGAAAAATTCACTGTGACCAGAGAGAACATTTCCAGGATATACCACTGGGTGTACTAACTCAGGGTAAGTTTCTGGATCCCCCCCTAGTGAGAAAAATGTATACTCCACTCAGCAGAGCTTTTTTTCTGTTCTATTTTGTGTGTAATGATGTGTGTGTGTTGAGGGGAGGGTAATATCCCCTCATGTAACTACTATTGTTGGGAGCAAGAGAGTGGGCAGTGATTTCTTCTCTTGACATAGGTTCATGTGGAATTAGAACATCGACACAAATAACATAGATGTTGACTTGGCCAAATGAAATACATAGAAATAAAATAAAATATGTATGTAGAAAGAGAAGAGGGAAAAATCACATTATCAGTCAGAACAAAACCAGGGGCTGATGGTAAAATTGAAGTCAAGGAAATTTCAGAGACCACATCCTTGTGTCAAAGCACACAAAGCCAAAGCACATCCTTGAGGATGTCACATCTGTATTGATGACCCATCTTCAGAAGAGATATGATGCATTGACTTGTGGGATAACATCAAGACAACACTAAGAACATAAGCAAACAAGCAAACAAAACACTAAAAATTAGATCAGAAAGAAAACATTAAAGGAGATATTAGAGAAGCCTCTGAAACATGTTCTTAAATGTAGAATTGCTGTTGTTGGTAGATGTTGTAATGTAGTTTCAAACTCCTAATGACTATATGCACAGCAGAAGAAAGCACAGGCTGGTCCTGCATCAACCTCACAAATGTTTTTGTTGTTGTTGTTTACACCCATTCTTGCAGCTGTCAAACAATTGTGTCAAGGGCCTACTTCTTTGTGGCTGACTCTCTACGAAGCATGGTATCTTTCTACAGGTACCAGTCTCTCCTGATAACATGACCAAAGTATGTGAAATGAAATCTCATCATTCTTGCTCCAAGATTATATTCTATCTATATTTCTTCTGGGACATATTTGTTTGTTCTTTTTCCATGGTACTTTTAATAGTCTTTGCCAGCATCATAATTCAAATGTATCAGTTTTTCTGCAGTGTTCTTTATTTAAATGTCAAACATTCACATGCATATGAGTATATTGAAAATACCATGGCTTGGATCAGGGACATCTGAGATTTCAAAGTACCATCTTTGTTTTTAGACACTTTAAAGCAGTGGTTTTCAACCTGTGGGTTGTGATCTATGTGGGGGCCAAACAGTCCTTTCACCAGTGTCACCCAATTCATAAAGATAACAAAATAACAGTTATGAAATAGCAACAAAAATAATTTTATATGTGGAGTCACCACAACATAACAAACTGTATTAAAGGGTCATGGCATTAGAAATACTGAGAAGCACTGCCTTATAGAGATCTTTTTTTTGCCTATTTCCCTCATACAATGAATTGTTTGACCCCTTGATTATTTCTTCCATAAGCATTGATTGTGGATACAAGCAAGACGCAATCCTTAAAAACCCAATCTTTACTTCATGCATTGTGATATTACTCATTGGTCCACTTGTGAAGGTTTTTGGTTTTATTATGTTTAATCACAATTCACAGTGAAGGCTTCAAAATATTATCTTCATCAGCAAGTGCATCAAGTCTTCCTCACTTTCAGTAAGTTGCAATGTGTCATCTCCATATCGCATTTTTCCAATAAACCTTCCTTCAATCCTAATACCACATTTTCTTCACATAATTCATCTTCCCTCATTATTTGTTAAGCTTGAAGATTATGCTGAGAAGATACCACCCTGACTCAAATCCTTCTTGATTTTAAACTATGCAGTATTCCCTTGTCCTGTTTTCACAACTTTCTCATGATCTGCATAAGCACAGTTAAGTCTGTAGGAATTTCCATGATTTGCAAGCTTAATTTGCTAGGGCTCATACAGTTGAGTGTTTTGGCATAATCTGAATGCAGGGTAGCTAAAGCCAGTGGAAGAAATAATTAAATAAAAAGTGGAACAAACTATTTTAAAGGTTTATTGGGTAGAGTTCTCTTAAGAAGCAAAACCAGAACACTTATGATAAACATTATGTATATATATGTGTGTGTATATAGAAAAGGAATATAACAAGAAATTAAACTACACAGGCACATAGAGCTCAGTCCAACTTACTTTCAGTTAATATACTGAAGGTCTTTCTAAGTCAGATGTCCACTAGTCTAAGGCCAAGGAAGCAGACAGTAGGAAGGTGAGGCTGTGAGGTGTACAAGAGGCTAGCAGTGCAGCATGGCAGAGCAGGTGCTCTGGGAGGCTCACAGTGTAGATATGCAAGGTGGATGAATGGAGGTGCTGCATCTGGAGTAAAGGGAGAGGAGTTGACTCGCAGGCAGCAGACTGTACAAGGTGGGTTGGTGCCACAGTGTGGAACAGCACAACACAGTGAAGCGGTTCCCTGTGGTCCATGGTTGGCATAGTCAGGTGGAGCATAGCACTGCACAGCCCACTGGTAGTTACCATAGCACACGTAATGAAACACGACAGCTGGATTAGGTGGTGTGCTCTTCTGATTACCAAGGGAGGGAGGGAAGGAGAGACAGAGAGATCAGCCTTTAGGAAGCCATATATCTCCTTCATATTTCCAAGGAAGGTCATCAGGCTGTGACCTGATTGACAAGCTAGACTCCACCCACACCCTCTTACAGGTGCCATGTGTGCACCAAAAAAACCTAACTATTACAAAACATGCTAAAATATTATAAATATTTTTATAATTATATGCAACTACTTAGTGCTCGAATGAAGAGCACAGTCAGCATTTTTCAACTGGAAGAACAGAAGAAAAATTAATCCTGAGATATCCATATAGGAGGAAATTATGGAAAGAACAATGAGTGACCTATGAAGTATCAAAAGAAGATGAAAAGGATAATATCCAAAAATAAATTATAGATATTCAGCCATTTAACAAGTCAATAGATTATCAATTATAGTTGGTGATAATGAAAAAATTCCAAACCACAATTGTGTCACTAGTGGGAAATGAGGCCACAGGAATTAATGAAATATAATTTGGGATGTTTTTATAATTGGATGTAATGTTAGCAGTACTAATCTCTCTTTGGCAAGAAATTCACAAGAGAGCTACTTGGCTAAATCCATATTTCACTCATCTCTCAAAACAGAATGAGGAATGTTTTTTGGGAGGCATCACCACCCTCTGGTGGTTGTGGGAGCTACCCAGCCTTGCTCCTGGAGAGTTGCTGCTGGATTTGAACCACCAAGCTCATGGGTCGCAGTCCCACACTCAACCATTGTGCCACCAGGGCTCAGCCCAAAGAAATTTTAAACACTATTATGAACACCTTACACTATGAAGTTTGTATTGAAGAAAGGTGAAAATGGTTTCAACAATAGACCACTACTCAGAATTCAAGATAGACTCACAAGACCTTTAATGAGGAATATCACTGCTAATGTCAGAAGACTCTTGTCTGAAGCAGAAAGTGCCAGAAAGATGTTTAATTGAATATCATGGCCTATACTAAGGTGACAAAGAAGGCCTTGGCTCCCCACTTCAGAGGAAGAAATCGCTGAAAATCTTATTCATAGTTTCAAAGCACTACCAAAATACTTAAAACCTAATGGAAGCCGAATATTATCAGATATTCTGCTGAAGGATGGGCTCATTTGGCCTGAGTGCACCTGAAATGTAATGGATGGGGAGATGATTTCCTGGAGGGGAGTCAGTCAACCATGGTGACCTGCACTTGGTGAAGCTTGAGGGTGCAAAGATTTTGGGATCTTTATTTGCTAATCTGGTCTGACTCAGTGTAAAGAAGAACAGCTGCAAAAATCTTTTAATGATTGGAATTGGAAAAGTGAGATATATGAATTTAGGAAAAAATTTGAAGTCTTCAAAAGTGAGAGGGAACACATGAAGATGTTATCATATGTATTATGGAGTGGAAATAGATTAGTATTGGCCATTTTTAATCAGAAAATCATATGATCTACTGCGCTTTGTAATTGTTATGGAATAACAGTCAAAAGGACTGATGTATCAGTTATTATCAGAAAGGATCTCACTAAACCTTTCATGAAGTACAATACTATGTGTGATCAGATTGTATCTATCAACCTTCAAGTCAAGTCATTACAACTATTATTCATGCTTATTGACCAACAGCAAAAGCTAGTATGAAGAAATTGAAGTCCTTTTTTTTCAACAACTCAAATGGTGATTGTACAAATGGAAGTCCCCAATTAGAAGACAAAGAAATCAAATTGATTATATCTGTGGGAACAGATGTTGGAGAAGCTAAGTACCAGCAGTTAAAGCCAGACTAGGGACTGACTGTGGACCAGACCACCCGTTGCTCATATGTAAGTTCAGGAAAAAACCTGGAGAAAATTAAAACACATCCATAAGAATCGAAATATGAATCTATCCTACTTGAATTTGACAATTGCTCAAGAACAGGTCTGAAGCACTGGACACGAATAGCAGAAAAACTATCGAGCTGTGGGAGGACATCAAGGCCATCATTCATGAAGAAAGTAAAAGCACATTTCAAAAAGTCAGGAAAGAAAGATACTCTGAAACTTACTCTTAACAGTGGAGTAGCCAAAGCAAATGAAAGAAAGAATAAAGTCAAAGAGCTGAAAAGAATATTTCATGGCTGAGCCCCAGTGGCGTAGTTGTTGTGTGCGGGACTGCAGCCCACTGGCTTGGTGGTTCAAATCCAGCAGCAGCTCTCCAGCAGAAAGACTGGGCCAAATACTCTCCCCGCCCCCCCGGCCAAAAAAAAAAAAAAGAAAGAAAATTTCAAAGGACAACTGGCAAAGACAGGCAAGTATTTTAACAAACTGTGCAAGGACATACTATTAAGGTACCAAAAGGTACCTTAATACTCAGCCTATCTGAAACTAAAGAATTCAAGAAGAATTTCAAGGCTTGAAGTGCAATGTTGAAAGATTCTATAAACAGAATACTGAATGATGCAGGAAGATGGAAAGTATAAACAACATCAATGTACCAAAAAGAACTCGTTGACATTCTACCATTTCAGCTGATAGCATATGAACAAGAACCAATGGGGTTGCAGAAAGAAATTTAAACTACACAGAAGGCATTAGTTAACAACAAATCTCCTGGAATTGATGGATTATCCATTGAATGTTTCAGAAAGCTGAAGATAAGCTGGAAGCACTCACTTGTCGGTACCAGGAAATCCAGAAGACAGCTATTTGGTCAACTGACTGTAAGAAAACTTTGTGCACATTCTAAAGAAAGGTGACCCAAGAGAATCCTCAATGGTTGCAGTAGTACATTGACAGGTTACTGCCAGAAGTTCAGGCTGGACTCTGCAGAGGACAGGTAACAAGGAACGTCATTGCTGATATCAGATGACTTCATTTTAAACAGAGAAAACAATAGAGGTGTTTACCTGTGTTCCATTGACTATGCAATGGTATTTGTGTGTGTGGGCCATATTAAATTGTTGATAATCCTGAGAAGGATGGGAATTTCACAACACTTCATTGTGCTGAGAGGAATTTATATATGGATCAGGAAGCACTTGTTTGAGCAGAACAAAGTAATACTACATGTTTAAAACTCAGGAAATATGTGTATCAGGGTTTTATCCTCCCATCATACTTGTTTAATCTATATGCTTAGCAAATAAGCAAAGAAGCTGGTTTGGAAGAGTACATTATCAGGATTATAGGAAGGTTCATTAACACCTAAGGTATGCAGATGACACAACTTTATGTGCTTAAACTGATGTGGATTTGAAGCACTTGCTGATTCAGATCAAGGGTTACAGCCTTCACTATGGATTGCAGTCAATGTAAAGAACATCAAAATCCTTACAAGGAGAACAATAGGTAACATTATGACAAGTGGGAAAAAGGGTTGAAGCTGTGAAGGATTTTGTCTTCCTTGGATTTGCAATCAATGCTCGTGGAAGTGACAGTCAAGAGAGCAAAAGACAAGTTGCATTAGGCAAATCTGCTGTGCGAAACCACTTCAGAGTATTGATGAGCGGCACTGTTACTTTGAGGACTAAAGTGTGCCTCCCCCAGGCCATGGTGTTTTCACTTGCTTCAGATGCATATGAAAGTTGGACAGTGCACATGGAAAACCATATAAAAATTGGTTCATTTAGATTGTGGTGTGGGGGGATGAAAATTGAGAGTACCATCGACTGCTAAATGGTCAAATCAATGTGTATTGACTGAGGTAATGAAGAGTGCTCCTTAGAGGCAAGAAGACAAAACTCTGTCTTATATATTTTGGACATATGGTCAGGAGAGACCAGCCCCTGGAGAAGGACATCGTATTTGTGAAGTGGAAGGGCAGCATCAGAAAGGAAGGCCTCAGGAGATGGACTGACACAGCAGCTGCATCAGTGCACTCAGGAGAAACAGCACTGTGAAGACGGCACAGGATCCAGCAGAGTTTCCTTCTGTTCTTCAAAGGGTCTCTGCGAGTATGAGTCAACTCAATGCAACCTCAACCTCAGTGCAACAACAAAATGCAAAGACTTTTGACCTTGAAATTGAGCAAATATGCGGTCTAGAATTCATTACTAAGAGTGATAATATGTGCTTACAAGTTAAAATCAAGAGAAAAGAACAGGGCTTGGAAATTTTGGCTTTGCGTACAGAAACAAACCTGGAAATTGCGCAATGGACATTTTCAACAAATAAATGAAGATTTTACATCAGGACCTAATACAATACACAGGAATCAACTGCAAGATGAGATGATGCAGAAGTTCATCATCTGCAAGATGAGATGATGGAGAAGCTCATTATCCACAGACAAAATTAGATCAAAGCTTCACTGTGGGACAAGGACTGAAACAACAGATGCAGTCATGACAGTTTTGGAAGTGCTATAGGACCAGACAGCATTTCATTCCAGGGTCAGTGTAGGTTAGAAGTGACCTCAATGCATCTGACAACAATGATAATCATTTAATTCTGTGTCATTAGAAAATTATGGATATTATTACAAAAAAGAAGCTCTAGAATATTTGGGAGGGGGATCATCACTGCCTCTTCAGCCTCGCTCCTGGAGCACACTGAATTGGAGATTCAAATTTGAACCTCCAAGTCAGTGGGCTGCAGTCCCAGGCACAGCCACAATGCCACCGAGGCTCAGCCCACTCCAGAACATTTAATCATGTTTATGTAGCGCTTGTACATAAGTAAAGAGACAATGATTCAAATAGAACAATATATGTTGCCTAGTTTAACGTTAAGAAAGGTTTGACAGGATTGTATCCCTTCACCATATTTATTCAGTATTTTTCTGGAACAAATAATTCAGGAAACTGGACTATATGGAGAAGAA
Source organism: Nesogale talazaci (assembly GCA_004026705.1). Classification (NCBI taxonomy): domain Eukaryota; kingdom Metazoa; phylum Chordata; class Mammalia; order Afrosoricida; family Tenrecidae; genus Nesogale; species Nesogale talazaci. The sequence continues at coordinate 23,642 of PVJH01021084.1, forward strand.
CACTGCATCTGGAAACACTGAACAACAATCTACAATATACAGCCAGTAGTATCAGACAGTAAGGAAACTTAAAGCACATAATGAAAAAGATCAAACACTTTTGTCTTTAATATGGAATACATATAAACCTAAAGAAAAATTCTCATTACTGGATTTTTAAACAATATCATGACAAATTAGGAAAGAATAGAGTGGTCAAGACTTTCATTTTAAATTTGATCCACTATCAATGATAACGGAAGCAACAGGTAAGAAATCAATTGGCATATTTCCTTAATGTGTCATTTAATCTATCATTTCTAATCCAAAATGCCAACTTCATTGTGCTCATTAGACTCGTAGTAACCCATTTCTGAGGCTGTTAATCTTTAGGGAGCCAGACAGTCAAATTATTCTCCCAAGGAACAACTGGTGAGCTTGAACAGCTGATCTTGATGCTACCAATTGAATATCTAATCCACATTGGCACCAAGGCTTCTTTTTGCTCATTACTAAATAATATTTATGATCCCATTTTGGATGAATCAATGCAGGGTATAAGCATGTTTGAAAGAGAATAATATGCATCAAATAATAACAATATGTATGCCATCTCAGATATCTTGTATGCTAAGTTATTTACATACATATTTTCATATTTAATGAATAGAAATGTCCTTCTCCCTAACCAGGAGCACAGTGGTTCAAATCCAGCACTCTAGGGGTATATTTACTCTCGGTGTTTTCTTTAAGTATTTCCTTGACTTTTGAACTCTGCTCTTGGGCAATTTTTGTGTGTCTTGGCATCTCTCTTCTCTCATTTTGTTTCAAAGTGTTTATTGTTATTAAGATATATTACTTACATAAATGAATAAATGAGTAAAACAGGATGTATGTGAACAGAGTTAAGCTTCACTAATAAATGTGTCTCCTGATAGGCTAGGAAGTCAATTTTCAACAGTTCCATGTGCCCTCTACTGGTCAACACTTCAACTGCCTTAAAGAGGGAGTTATTTTAGAGCAGAAACCTGCTGTTTTTAGAGTAGTGACAGGTGGGGTAACTCACGATTAAAAAAATAAATCAACTTCTGCTACAGTACTTATCACTGGACTGTGTTTAGCAGAGTATCTGCGGGGTCAGTAGGTGGACTTAAAATATCTGCTATAAGTTTAAATATCATAATGCAGATGATAAAGAGAAATAGATATGTCTGAGACAAGCCCAGAAAAACACTTTCCATGCTGACTTAACACTATTGTACATAGGGAGCCTGATCTAAAACAAATATCTTCTTGGAGAGAAGTCCACAGTCTCTCATGTCAACTACAGAGTTTAAATAAACAATTTGAAAATGTTCACTGGAAATACCTGAAGGCACAAAGGGAGCGACTTTTATGTAAGATTATAGATGAGGGATATCAAAAATTTAAAGAATTATTTAGTTAAAAGAGAAATATATTCATTGAGAAAATAACTACCAAGAGGATAATTTCTTATATATGAAGTGTTCTAAGATGCTGCTTGCACTTTAGCAGTTTTTGCACCTAACTGGGTGAAGACAGATAGTGGTGGTATGTATGTGGCAAACGCATGCCCATCAATTATCCTTGGTACATATATACTAGAGACCCCTTTCATAGTCTTTTCTTCTTGTGCATAGAATAATTTGAGATTTTAATTTCCGGCTCCATTTTTTCTTCAATTTTTTTGCTTGCGAATTGCCATGAATATTATTTTTGTACAAATCTCTGTAATTAGTTCCCTTGCTTGTTGTTTTATTTTCTTTAAACATGTCAACCTTTCCTGCAGCAGAATGAAACAGCATCTGCTCCTGTGGATTTCTTACAATTGTCATTGGGACTTAGTCCTTTGTTGCAGCTCTTTTATTATCACATCTTGCTGTTGTCAGTCCATCATCCTGGTTGACCTTCTATTCCACCAAACCTGATAACTTGCCCCCTCCAGGAATTAAACATTCTTAATGCTTTAGCCAATGAAAACTAGTTGAATTAAAGTTTTCATTGAGTTTAAATTTTACTTAAATTTTGGTCTTCTTTGGCTAATTTGTGGAAGTAAATTTAGATCTTTCTTCCTTGATTGCAGTAGCTGGTAAGCTCTGCTGAAACCGTATATCACAGGGGACTGTGAAATGTGAGTAGCACAGCTTTTCACCAAGTCAACCCAACATGAGCGACTGATGGTTTTCATTGCTCAGAACCAATTCTATGACATCTAACACAATACCATCACTGCTTTACAGAAAATCAGCTTGTTCTATTAAGATGCAAGTGCTTATAAGTGTATATTAACACACTTAACGAAGAGGGAGAGACATTTGTTATAGAGAAAAGTCCCTAGTGGATTTCATTGTAGTGAAGAGTGAATGTCTGAATAGATTCAGAGAATATTCTAGAAAACTCAAAGCAAAAATTTTTCAGAGACATAATATGAGTGATATATGTACAAAAGATAGCAGATAAAATTGATGCAGCATGTTGCACTATTTTGCAATTTGATTTAGTCTTCTATGGTACTCACAAATGAATGCTTATTTCCACTAATTGAAATTGTGTTTTTTCAATAGCAGACAGCTTCACTAAATATGCTAACATTATTCATTTTAAAAGTGAAAAGTGACTTAAGTCATAACCTAAAACTGAGGGAAGAGGACAGTAGTGCTTTAGAGAGAAAACTGTTTTAGTGTCTTTATTTACTCAAATATGTTCCAGTTGTTTATTTCTCAGTGAAGATTTTCATAAGAATGCTGCTACTACCAAAATTGCAAACAATGATTCATGCAATATTAGAACATTTAACAAGTTTCAATAGCCTTGTGATGTCAGGCAACAGGTAAATCTAGCTGTGGAAGTTGTGTTCAGCATGGCCAAGAAATTTCATTTTTCACCTTCAAAAGCGGATGTTTTAAGGAGGTGACAGAGCATATATGCATACTAATAAGATGGGTGAATGAGAAGCACAGCTAGAGAGTATGTGCAGATTTCATCCAGGTACTCCAACTTTGACTAGAAGCCCACGCAGATTCTGATTAATCAGGAAGTGGAAAAGGAGAGGAACACTGTTCACACTTACGGTCACCAGCAGAAGTGAATTGGTTTGGATCTACATGGACGATTACTTCCCTCTCTTTGGGTTTTGTGTTGGAGATCCTGGAAATCCCCCTTAGAGTCAGTGATCTCCTCAAAGGAGTCACAGGGCCCAAAAGACTGTCTGCATACACATAGTTATGGCTTATCATTGTAAAAGGACAGAGAGTGAAACAGAGGACAAAGATCCATTGTCCGAAATCTGTGGGAAGCAAGGTGCTCCTGGATGTTTGAATCCTGTGGATTTGCACAGCAAGTGCAGCAAAGGTTAACTTAGCAGGTTTGCATTGCTTGTAACTGCATATTTAAAAAAATATATTTGTGCTTGCTGTTATTTTTTAAAGACTATTCTCAGGATTGTGCCTTACCTAGTTCCTGTGAATTTAGCTTTTAGGTGTGAAAAAACTCTGATAAGAGTGCCTGACAAGGCCTGAGGCCATAGACATGGTCTACCATTTAGGTCAGATGGTTTTTCTTAATAATGTGACTTATGTCAAATTATTGTTTTGTTTTATTTTGTTTTGTTTTTTATACTTGGAGGTCTAAGGCTTCAATAGGTGAAGTCAACCATGGAGCTGTATGTGTGTATACAAAATTTCCCCAATAGAAAATATTTGTTATCCATATTTCCATGAGCATCTGATGTTTTTGATATTTTTAATGTGCTGTCACATAAAGTTTTGGTTTTAATTAGGCTACTATCTATGTAACTTTGGGCAATCTACTAATATCATATACTCCATAGAATAATAGTATCCCCCCTAAGGGGACTGTTTTGAGGAATAGACTAATCTATGAAATTTAGGGCAATACTACCACAACACAAGAAGGCATTTCAATGGTGCCACGAATAGTAAGCAAACAAAAAAGAAATAAAACTGACATTGAAGTACATACACCATACAGTGAAGACACTTAGATTAAATAGTTGTATTGACAATTTTAGTACAACATGAAAAACACACACACACCCGACCTTAATATCTATGGATTTTGTCTTCCAAATCCTGTATGATCAATATTCCCGTTAGAGGTAAATGCTCTGTCAACAATGATGTCTCAGTGACTTACCACTGGTAAGTAATCATAATTTACTTTTTTCCAGAGTACGATTGTATCTTTCCTGCACAGCTATCTATAGGAGTTCTGGACCCATGCCTGAAGTGTCAAAGGATTAATATATATATATATATATATATATATATATATATATATATATATATATACTTATTTAATGTTTCCTACAACAATCCAGATATTTTATAAACTAATTTTTCATAGGTATGTTTCAAGAAGCAAATCTAGCACCTAGATTCCAGCAAAATAAAATGAAAAAAGCATTGCAATCAATATTTTATCTTCCAGAGAATACAGCTCAATTGTCAGCACAAGATAATTAACCTCAAAAAAAAGATAATTCACCTCTCATATTCGATTATTACAATGATTTCCATTTTTTTCCCTGGCAAAACATTTCAAAGTATTCTTCCTGAGGGGAACTAAGACTTTAACACTGTGTTCCAAGTTGTTGGTGAAGGAATTGTTGGGTCTGAAAGATGAGAACATTGTGTCTATCACAGATAGGAATCAAGAAGGAAGAAAAATTGACGGGTGAGAACATTGGGGTTGGTAAAGATATTACTCTGTATTGTGTCAGTGTAATTGTGGGATTCTAAGAGATATTGAAGCCCAAAGTAAGCAAGCGTCTGATCAAGAATCTGATTATAGAGTCACATAGCAAGAAGATTCCAGAGCAGAAATTTTTACACAATTGTGTAAAAATTCACTCAAATCATTTATTTGGGCTGAGTTGGTAACTAAGTTTGTTGGAATGGTTCTGGTTAATATAACAAAAACTATTCTGGTTAAATTAACACGAACCTCTTCAGCTGAATGATCTGACTAGAAATAATCTTTCATTTCTCATACATAAATTATGGTGTTTCCGGATTGTCAGTATAGCACACCTAGTTAATAGCTTTCTTGACTTCTTCAGTCCACCTATAGCTGTACATCAAGGTCCATGCCCTATTTCTAAACACTAACACCTCAATTTGTAGTAAGTTCTAGGCAATTCGTGGTAAGGGCTATCATCCTGACTGTGGGAATAACTTTAGTAGCCTTAGTGCAAAGTCTTTTAAATCTACCAGGGATTCTATTAAATTCTTTCTAAACATATGAGCGTAAATGAGTAGGAGTGGGCAAACGCCAAAGAAATCACAGCAAAAGACAGAGGTGTAAAAAGATACTGAGCAAGAATAAACATGGGGAATGGAACAAGGAGCCAGATGTCAAGTATGCATTTACTTATACAGAGGTGTCAAACTCAATTAAGATGAGCAATTTTGATTTTGTGATTTTACTCATCTCCAGTAGTTAAAGGGTTAATGAGATAATTGTGTGTATGGTATTGTCTTTATAGCCCCTGCTTATAAAGAGCTATTTTCTTCCTAAGATTTTTTTCTATTTTCATTTTATTTAAGAGAATCATGGGCCACAAAAAAATTACTCCTGTGGCCTGCAGGCCACCAGTTTGACTCTCCAGTTTTCACAAACCCTACTTACATATGAGCTACATATTAGGAGGTCCTGTCCCTGACTTAACAGCACACATTCATTCAAGCAAGTTTTCAAATAGCAGAGCAGTTCTTTTTATTTTTTAAACCATTTTTTTGAGTTCTCCCACAGCTCCTATGATGTCCCATACATCAATTGTATCAAGCATATTTGTACATATATTGCCATCTCCATTTCCAAAATAATTTCTACTTGGGTCTTTGGTTTGAGCTTCTCCAGTTCCCCCCTCTCCCTCCTCTCCTCATGTATGCTTGATCAATTATTTGTTATAATAATTTGTTATATAATTATTATATAATAATAACAACCTGTTGTTACTATTATTCATCTTAGACTGTCTATTGTCTCCCTTCACCTACACCTGTTATTTGCCCCCTTCTTGTGTGTGCATGCACGTGTGTGCTATACATCTAGCTTGTGATGGGTTCCTCCTTTTTCATACCTCCCCCTCACTGACCTACCCCCTGCCCCATCATAATATTGCTACTCTCATTACTGTTCCTCAAGAGTTTATTATTCCTAAGTTCCATGTGTTGAGAATTCACATGTACCAGCATGTGTTCCAGGAACCAGAGAAATGATATGTGATGTCTGGGTGCTATACTACACCCAGTTGAATTATCCCTTCCTTATCCCACTTGTGTGTGTATGTGTGTGTGTGTGTGTGTGTGTGTGAGAGAGAGAGAGAGAGAGAGAGAGAGAGAGAGAGAGAGGTATCCAACCATCTACAGAGGAGTTTTGCATCTCCATTCCAAGCTCTCTCTTATGCATCAGTATAGTTGTTTGTTTGGGTCTTTTGATCCCTAATGCATGATATCATCAACACCTCATGATCATATAGACTGGTGGCTTATTTGCTTCCCTGGTATATGGCCAGTTGTTTGACCAAGTCTTTATGACCCCATACACTATATCTTTTGATAATTGGGCACCATCCACTCTCTCCACCATATTTGCTTTTGCATTCATTTTTTCTTCGGCGATCTTGTCCAAAAGTTGAGTATCAAAGGTAGGTTATCAGAATAAAGTGTCTTGTTTTAAGGGAGACCTTGAGTAGAGGTCCAAAATCTGTCTGCTATATTAATGCTTACCATATAAATATATGTTCATTGGTCTCTATGCCATTCATTAAAAATTAATATGTTTGCACATATACATGTCTAAAGGATACCTCTTTCAATAACTTTTATCTCCTGTTTCTTTTCTCTATCTGCTTTCACCTTCTTCCTACCCCACTTTCATGCTCTTCTTCCATTCAGCTCTCAGTATGTCCTCTCAGATATGTTTCTCTTCATCAAGCCCTACCCAGTATTCCACACCGTCCTCACCATCAATTTTAGATCTCTTGCTCGTCCCTTATCTCTGCATTTGTTGGCTCTCCACTCCCCTACCCTGCCCCCACCTCACCCATGCCCCCCAGTAGAAATGCCAATCCTATAGTTTTCTTCTTGTTGTTATTCATTCTGCCTATAGATTAGCATAGGGTGGAAGATAAACAAAACTAAAACATAATAAAGAAAACAAACAATATCAAAAACCAATATCCCCAGGTCTGACTCCGGATGGTTATGTATGTTTTCTGATCAAGTCTCATGAGGCACCAAACCCCATCCCCCTAGTCAGAAGTCTATTTTCAGCATCTTCTGGGTTTGGGTGACTTTGCTCCCCTTGCTGCATATATGCATTACCTTTGCCTCTCACCTCACTATGCATGGGACAGACCACGTGCATTTTCAACAACATGCCTCCAGTGCTGTCTCCAGTGGCACTACGGATCAGTGAGGGGCTTCATGCCTTGTGCTGGGACCAGCCCGATGAACTCCTCTATTCACTGGTTGCTCTAAGTAGGGATGTCATACCCAAAACTTGGTGGGCCAAGAATGAGGTTCTCTCCCTCTTCTTCTCCCTCTCCCTCTTTCTCTCCCTCTCACTCTTAATTTGCTCCAGTGTGGTCTAGACCGACCCACCACTCTCCCCAGACTATATCTTCATTGTGGTCATTTGTATTTCCTTCTTCTGGGGAGGGGTTCAACATAGTTCAGCTTCTGCTAAATATGATAAATCATGCAATACAGAAGCAATATTTTCTGTGGTTAAAGAATAGTCTTAAAATAAATGCTTTAATTTAGAGGCCTTAAGTAACTATTGGTCAATGAATCTATTAAAATTCTAAATTTATGTATTTCATGCCAACTTGTTGAAATAAATATAAGGAAACTGATAAAAAATATGATTATGTTTACTGATGACATTGTTGACTATTATTGCCTATACTAGGCACGGTTCTTTAAAGTAACAAAACCAGAACCCTTATGATCATTTTATACACACACACACACTCACGCACACACATGTGTGTGCGAAGGTGTACCCCCCTCAAAAAGGGGAGGGAGAGCTCTGCTGGGCAAACCTTTCAGTGAACAACTCACTCTGAATTAGTGCACCCAGAGGCATCACCTAGGAATATTCTCACTGGGCACTGATTTTATTTTATTTTATTTTTTTGTAGAAGAAGTTTCACTGGAATTTTGGGGTGAAGAAAATAAATGGAATAAAAGTACAAATGTATAGTTTGTTAAGAGGAGATTTGAATCTAGTGTATATTAAAATCATTTAAATATATTTTGATTAAAATTCATGTGAAGATCATATTCTTAAAAGTAAACTCAAATAGCAGATTTTTATAGGATAGCTGTGGGTCTGAGTCAACTTAACTTAATGGCAGTAAGAGTTTGCTACCTATCTCTCAAATGGAATGCCTGCTGTAGCAGTTACATAATCCGCAGTCAACTTTTTAGGGGTGGAGTCTAGTCTGCCAATGAGGTCACAGCTTGATGACCTCACTTGAGAGGCATAAAAGAAGATGAGTATCTCACTGGACATCAGATACATGCTCATTCCCTTCAAGAATTCCTTTCCATTCCATTAATTCCTGTTAACAAAGCACATGGAGCTATGCTAGAGTCTTGGAGCTATAAGTGAACAGGTGAAGACTCCTACCAGCACTGAGATGCTTCCACTGTGACTGGATCCACAAGACATTCCACTTGACCTTTGATCTTCCTGATTCAGTATCATTGCATGTGTTGTGTGAGACTGAAGAGGAATTTGTAGATTGCTATCGACCATGTGGGTTTATACGAGATTTATGAACTTGATCAGTACTGGGCTGGGATGTTTTCTGAATACATAACTCTCTGATATAAAGTTCTCTCTTATACACATAGATATCTGTTTCCCTAGTCTATATGGACTAATGTCCCCTTTTTAAAAAAATCTGAAAATGAATGTCGGTTACAGGATTTGAGATTTCCTCATTATTGGCTTTTGTGGTTGATGTATGAAATTGAATGATAGTTGTATTTACTAGATTTCTTGAGGGTGTATATATATACAATTTTGTCACAACCATAAGTGTTCTTCGTAGTTGATTTTGCAATGTTCTCTTAGAAAATGAATGACAAATCATTCCATGTGGGGTGTTATTCCCAGCAGAGCAAACCACATGTTTATCTGATTTAAAATGGTCAATAACAGTAAAATTCACTTCCCTAATATTTAGAATATTAATCATTTTGCCTTTCAAATAATTTTTAACCGTTCTAATTTTCCTAGATTAATGCTTCTCACATTGCAAGTTCTTATCATTAGCATAATTTTTGCAGTCGTTGGTTCTTGCTTTGAGTCAACCCCCATCAGCAATGAAAACTTCAAATGCTCCAATCACACAGGATATACTCGTCTCAAAACACCATGGTAAATCCCAATCTAAGAAATCAACTCCTCAGTTATATCTCAAGTGCCCTGAGACCACAGGAGCCCATTGGGCAGTGTTCAGACAATATTATGCTTCCATTTATTAGGCCCTTGGTATCTGGCAATGTTTCAAAGCTTTAGATAAGCTTTTCCATGGTTCCTTCATCTGAAGTGGTGGGCCTAGTCATTCTTTCTTATCTCTCTTTATTCGGGAAGTTCCACAGAATCCTGTTCCCTTTGGGTGACTCTGCTGGTACTTGAAACACAGTGACATAGCTTATAGATCACAGGAACACAGAAGCCTTCATAGTTTGACAAACTGACAGAGAGGTGGAGGAATCATTGCTCAGGTGATTTACAAGGTGAGAAGTACATGGAGAATACTTTTCTCACAAGGACATATAATCCTTTCCCAAGATACACAACCTTGGTTGATCATAGTTTTAAAATATAAGAACTATAAATAATAATGAGACACAGATATCAACCAGAAGTTTTTAATTTTCTGTAAATATTTCAAATAAATTAAGCAACGATGAAAAGCAGTGGGGTAGGAGTTCAAAGTCTAGAGCACTGTTGGGTGAGAATATAAAAGAGGGATACTTTACTTTTCTCTTTCCTTATTGTTTCCTTTACAGGAAGGATGTTCCTGCAGAGAGAAAAAATTCTCCTCACAAAACCTGAATGAAGTTTTCTCAATTAGAGAAGTTTGAATTCAGAATCAGCATTCTCTGACTTTCACTGGGTCTCAAGAAACACCTTGAACACAGCATGGTTCTGAATTGCTAAAAGCCATGGAATATAATCCACTGTCAATCTGGCTTGTGAAAGCTGATATTTAATTGAGTTTGAAATATTGAGATTTAAGAATACAAGTCATAGCTTATATATGTATTGTTGTTATGTGCCTTAGAGTCAATTCCAACTCATAGAGATGCCAGATGCAGATTAGAAGTGCCTCACCATCATCACTATGCTGTCAGCGTTATGGAGGCCTACTGCCCGCGCTTTCCTACTACAGAGGCTGATGGATCCAAACCACTGAACTTTTTATTACTGATCAAGTCTTAACCATTGGTCCTCTGCAATACTTATGCTGTACCTGCTTTAGCATGTATACATCTGTATTATTTTTTAACCAGGAAGCATATCAAGGCTCTAGATAATCATTTTTTACAGAAATAAAACTAAATAATATGAATCACATGCCATTTCCCTGATAGTAGAAATAGCTTACAACATTTCATTGGGGAGTTTGGCTTGTTCTCTTCTTGCCCTAATATGCTATTCTTAGTTTATAGGGGAGATTTATTTGTGAAAGTTTCACCTCTTGATTCACATTGCTTAATCTGTAAGTAGGACTTTAGTGTTGGTTATGAGTCACATACATCAAAGAGCTAGTTAGAAGGTGTTTCACACATACCTATTTCATTTTGCAAGTACAGATGGAGTCAGAATGTACTCAATTCAAAAATTTCTTTAGAAACATGCCATCATGACTCACTTGTCAGTGAAACTGTAGGTCCATGACACATCTTTAATGATACATTGTCAGTGGGGGACAGTATGGAAACTTTGAGAGTGAGTGGACTTTGATGAAGTCTATTCTATGGGATCCTTTGTCTGACTTTGACAGTCATCTAAAGCACTTTAATGCTATACACCCATATACACAAACACACATACAGTAATAGAAGTAAAAATTATAAAACAAGAACATTACAAACTGTGCAAAAGCATTTTGCTTAATTTGTGAATTTCTGTTTTGATTTTTTTCCTTTTTTTCTTTTTTGTTTTGGGGGCATCACTCCCTTCTTGTGGTGGAAGTAGGAGGTCCAGCCTTTGCTCCTGTGGAGCTGCTGCAGGAATTGAACCTCCATCCCAGTGGGCCGCATCCTGCGCACAACCATTACAACACCGGGGCTCAGTCCTGTGGATTTTTTCATATTAGCTTATAACATTCATTGATGAGATTATCTATACGTCTATATATTTGTGTGGATGCTTACTAAAACATTTCTTTAGCATGAATCTTTCAGAATGTGCTTATTACCAAATAATCAATTCTTATCGTATGTCTTGATTTTAAATTAAAGTTCTATTCAGTTCCCTGGTGTTCATTTACATTGCGGAGCTGATAAGTCTAGAGGTGTTAGAGTGGGATGGAGGCTAATGTTGCATATTTTGCAATGAGATCTTGAGGGAGATATTGAAGTTTGATGAACTTGGCCTCTCTGTGACATAGTGAGCCCATGGAACTCAGAGTATGCTGGCAAAACTAACCCCAATGTTAGAGGGGGGGAACAAAAGTGAATAATGAATTTTAATGAAGTAGTTTAAGGAATGTACTAACTGAGGATAACTCCTGTGTTAGTTCGGGTAGACTAGAGGAACAAATTTCATAGGCACACATATGGATATAAGGGTAAGGTTTATATACAAGAGGAATAGGACATTGAGAAAGCATCTCAACCCAGTCCAGTTCAAAGTCATAAGTCCAATATTAGCCCATATGTCCGATACCAGTCTATAAAGTCTCCTTCTGACTCATGAAGTCACAGGCCAGTGGGTGCAGAGTCCCAGCGCTGGCAGGGGTCTCCCCATGGCTCCTGGCTTCCAGGGCTCAGGGTCCATCAACAGCATCCAGTGGTGGTAGAAGCAACTCAGCACTGGCAGGGGTCTCCATGTGGCTTCTCCAGCTTCAGAGGTCTGGTTCCATCAAGGCAAAGCCTCATTGCTTCTCCTCCTGCTCCTTCAGCTCTTCAGACACTGCCATTCCTTCTTGTCCATAGTTCATCATCTTGGAGACTGACTCCCCACACCTGGAGACATGGCCTCTCATCTTCATGAGGAAAATACTGGGAAATTTCCCAGAAGTCCCAGAAGAAAGCCAAACTCACTCGGGGCCTCATCGGCTACTCAATGGCTATCTCCAGATTAACAAGCTAGACTCCACCCCTGCATCTCAGTCATGATATTGACATAGCACATGACTGCCACACCCACACATTGGCTAGCTCCAGATTGACAGGCTAGACTCCACCCCTGCACTCTCAGTGCTGAAATTGACACAGATCAGTGACTGCCACAATGTGTGTATGTGAAAGTGAAAGGTATGTTTATGGCATACTATAAAAAGCAATTACATTTAATATGCATTGTTAGCAAAAATAATAGAGAAAACTTATAAATCAAGTGCAATTTTATGAGAAATACAGATATGCAGAGAGCATATATGAATTTACTTGAATTCTGAAAGAATATATTTTGAAAGACAGTGGGAGAAATGATAATTTTACCACTCAAGACTGGAATTGGATCTGATAACAGAGAAGATCTTTTACTACATACTATTTTTTATGATATTGTGAAATTTCAAAGCATTTTTAAATGGTAGTGCTTAAAAAACACTGTGACTAACTTTTGTTTCAAAGACATGCAAGTATTTCTGCCACTTAAAATGAAAATGTTCTTCAATGTTAAACAGTAAATATTTTCTCAGTCAGTTGTGACCTTTGGTGTTTGGTTCATATTTGAGGAGTTAGATGATCTAGTGCCTGGGAAGGTCTCCAGACATACAGAGAGATTTGCAGCATTACTCCACTTTGACAGGATGTGGCATGCAGGGTGACAGGAGAATTTCCATGCTTTATGGACCATTGCACATCCAAGTGTCTAACCACATCAGTGATGATTTCTTCAGGTTGATATTTTATTTTTAAGACTTGTAGAATACTAAAGATATGCTAGTGCCCTAGACAATGCCCAATGTCCATAATTGTAAGATAGTTCTAAAACAAGTGAATATGATAAAATAAACATAATTAAAAGGTATTCTTAAAGAATAAAAATATCCAGTGATGTTATAATAGGGGCCATGAAAGGAAATATAGATTTTTGCAAATTCCAATTTCATCGGTGAATTGACACATTCTTTGGGTTATAAAAGAAGAACTTATGGACAAAAATCTGGATTTTATCATAGTTTCCTATTTTTAAGAGACTCTTAAAGCAAAATGAATGCTTTTATCAGACACTAAATATGTAACATCTAATTAGTATTGTTTATGTTTCTTTATTTCACAGGTACACTCTTTTGTGGTTTTGGGTTTTTTTAATTTTCCTGTGTTGGGCAAGGTTCTCTTAGAGAAATAAGACCAGGACACTAGAAACTCTCTTTATATATTTATATAGAGAGAAGGGTATGTAAGATGAAAAAAAAGTTAATTATCTATAAAGCAATACAAATTGCTTGGTGCAACTCACTTGCGTGAGACAGCTAGAAGACCAGCAGTCCTTCAAGTCTTGAGGGCCACTGAGTAGTCCTCTGTAGAGCAATTCAGGCTATAGCTACACAGTCCATGGTTAGGCATCCCACAGGTAGTGTTGCTTAGAGGTCAAGGCACAAGACAAACAAGACAGCTCTCTGGTCCAAAGATCTGAAAGCAAGAGAGCAAGGGTGGAGCTTGCCAAGCCTTTTCTATTTCCGCCCTTCAATTGATCGTGTGTGTTCACTGGCCATTTTGTCACAACAGACCTACATTTCCATTTCAGGCTAGAGAATAATCCTAAATTTTTAGTCCCTCTAGCATACAGGATGTTTTCTTCCCCTAGTATTATATAAACACTAGGAATATTTACTGAATGGGAACCAAACCACAGAGTTCTACAGTCAAAATTTGAAAACATTTTAGTTCACAACAACCTCAATGTATGATTTGCAGATTATTTATTTTGAATTACTACTCATGTTTGATTGTCTGATTATAGTAGATTTGAATATAAAAGTTCCGGAGTACAGCGAAACAGGAAATTATATTCTTCTAAGTGGAGTGGACACTGTCATTTTTACTATTTGTGTTAGTCCGAGTAGACTAGAGAAACTGACCCATAGACACTCATATGTGTTTAAGAAGGAGTTTCATATACCAGAGCGGCTGAATATTGAGAAAACACCCTGGCCCAATCCAAATCAAGTCAATAAATTGGATATTAGCCCAAATTTCTGATATCAATCTATAAATTCCTCTTCATACTCATGAAACACAAACAATGATGCTGGATGCAGGAAGATCACAGACCCGTGGAAGGAAAGTCTTGTGGATCCAGAGGCATTGTAAACATCTCAGTGCTGGCAGGGCTCACCACATGGTTTCTCTGGCTCCAGAGGTCTGGTTCTCATGGCCTTTCTCCAAGTGTCTTCTCCACAGGGATGTCTCATAGGGAGTGAGCCTGTTTCCTGTCTCTGGCAATTTATTTATCTCCTTAGGTTTTCCAAATGATGAATGATGGATGAATTGATGCTATTTGCAATCATTTTGATTTAAACTATCTATATGAGGATGGGATAGCTAGGATTTTTGTGCCAACATGTTTCCTGGCCCCGTGATTGGAGGGCCACCAAGATAAATGACTACTGGACCAACTTACTGCTGCCAGAGTTAACTATTCTGTGCCAACAATGGCTCTGCCCTGCCTGTGGGTCGAGCCAACCCCTGGATAATGGTGGAAGGTATCACTGCAGTGCCATGCATTGCTATGTCTTGACACTCCATCTGGACATGTCGCACTGTGCTGCTGTACTCCTGGCCTTTGCTATGCCTCGACATTTCATCCTCCTGCTTTGGCTACCCCACCTTGCAGTGTCTGCTGTCTGAGGACTGAGTCTGCTTACCTTGCTGAGGGCAGACTCCATACCTCCTGTCAGTCAGTTTTCTGCCAGCTTCATTGACCTTGGGCCAGCAGCTGGTATGAGTTGGGAGGGTCTTCAGTTTATTAATTGTCCCATGAAAGTGATTGTGGCAGTCATGTGCTTATGTTAATTTTATGATTGAAATGTGAGGGTGGAGTCTAGCCTGTTAATCTGGAGATAGCCATAGAGCAGCCAATGAGGCCTCTATGTGGGCATGGCTTTCTCCTGAGACTTCTGGGAAATCTCGCGATATTTCCCTTGTGAAGCTGAGAAGCTATATTCCCCAGTTGTTGGTAGTTATTCTCAGAGGCGATGAGTCACAGAAAAGACAAGATGGCAGCGTCCGAGAAGCTGGAGGAGCCAGCGGAGAGACCACATGGCTTTGCCCTGATGGAGCCAGACCTCTGAAGCAGGAGCGGCATGCTGTTGATGGACCCTGAGGCCTGGAAGTAAGGATCGCTGGAGAGACTCCTGCCAGCACCAGAATTCTGCACCCACTGACCTGTGACTTCGTGAGACATAGGGAGACTTTATAGACTGATTTCGGGCATATGGGTTAATATCGGATGTATGACTTTGTACTGGACTGGATTGGGATGCCTTCATAGTGTCACATTCCTTTTGCATATAAACCCTTTCCTTATATTTATATGCGTGTCTTTGAAATTTGTTCCTCTAGTCTACCCACACTAACACAATGAGGTAGACTGAGCCTGTGGGGACTAATTAGCCATTGTATTCCTT
>PVJH01021085.1:0-39445 GCA_004026705.1 Nesogale talazaci
GCTGCCCTCAGGGGTGCATGGCATCCAGATCAGAGATGCTGGAGCTGAGCCTGCCCTCTCTGCCGGGGCAGGTAAGGATTGGTGGCAGGGATGAGGAAGGTGGGGGGTGAGGAAGGTGGGGACACCTATGCTGAGCACCCAGGATCCCAGCTGTCCACATGTGGGGGAGTGAGGCCTGTGAGGAGGCGGGCCGAGACCACAGGCAGGGGTGGGGAGAGCTGTGTGCTGCCCAAGCCTGTGTTCCCTCTTGAGGCTTGACCCTACCATCTCATGACCAGGCTCTGCTCCTGGGCTTCCTGACCCAACTCATTTCCACTGGCGAGCCCAGTCTCCTCGCCCAGGGGGATTCAAAACATTTAACAACCGGGTCGCTGCCCCCGTGACCATGGTAAGTTATCCCAAAAATGATGTCCTGAAAGGTAGTCTATGATTTCCCACAGCTGGTACTTACATAAGAGCGATAAACGAGGCACGCAAAGCTAGATTATAAGCACGTGCTTTACAATGCTAATGAAAAATATGAAATGATACTTGGTGAAAAACAATGCAACTGTCATGTAAGACATCTCCAAGTTGCTTCTTGACTGGCATCCTCTCTTGCAATGGCTTTGCTTTTATCCGGGCGTTGTCAGCGGTGTGATTGATTTTGCACCAGCTTTTCCCTGGAGGACTGGGATCCCGTTCCTGGAGAAGCAGGCCTTAGACAGTGGTCGCTGTGTCGGATAGATTAGAAACAGGCGGCTTAACCTTTGCTGAACATATTCTGCTCATCTTTGAAAGAAAGGGCCTTTCTGCTTGTGCTTCCTGACAACGATCGTCCTGACAATATTTCCAGCTTTTAAGACACTTTCAGAAAGCGCGTCGTCCACTCAGGGTAGTTTGTGGGGGGGCTTGGGGTGCAGCACAATGCTCTGTGTTTGTTCACGGAAGTGACCACCGCGAGAGGATGAACATGTAGTGTTTTTATCCACAGAATGGCGTGTTTTGCTAAATGAACAAATAAACGGGACACGCACTGTTTCGCCTAATTTTCTGTACCTAAATTTCTGAGCATTACGACGGGTGCTGAGAGCAGGCTTTTGTGCAGATGGACACTCAAAAAGGAGCAAAGGAGGCGAATTCGTGATTTCCACCGAGAACCCTGGTTACAAGTGCCATTTTAACCACTGGCCGCTGAGTTCAACAGAAGACTAGCTATCTCTTCTGCCCAACCAGTGTGAGGCCCTAACTAACCAGCGATCTCCACCCCAGGTCTCCTTCGTGTGTGAGACTCCTTACAATTCACTAGGGGGCAGGCACGCTGTTCCCAGGAGAACCAGGGTAAGTCCTGCAAGTGGAAGGTCCCCAGGGCTCTTGCTCAGTTAGGGCATTTACAGCGCAGGGAGCCCAAGTCTGGGGAAGAAGGGTGGGGGTCCACAGAGTGGCCATGAGCCCTGCCCTATGGAGGAGTCTTCTTCCCTGGTAACTGAAGCAGTTTCCAGAAACTGCTGTTCACACACCAGTCCCTAGTCAAAGGCTGGTCTGAGGTCAGGCCATAGGTACCCCCAATATTGGCTGCTGTAGCCCACCCTGAACCAGCTTTTCCCTGGAGGACTGGGATCCCGTTCCTGGAGAAGCAGGCCTCTCCTGAGAGGCAGGTGGAACCGCCTCCCTTCTGCAGCAGGAGAGTGGAGTCCTCCTGGCATTTCTCTTCCCCTTCTAGATCCCTGTTACCTTGGGCATCGCCGCCCCTCCCCTCACCCCCCGGGAGCCCTGCCCACCTTGCTTGTGCGATCTAAGCCCCATCTGCCTGCCCTTGAGACACCCCCGTTCATACTCATGCCAGATTCCAACTGTAAAGTGGCTCCCAGAGAACGGAAATGGCTGAGGTCTGAAGACACAGGCGGGTGAAGCCACGTGGCTGGCCAAGGTCATATGGCCAAGCAGAGAGGGCGGGTAGGAGAGCATACTGTGAATAGAGATCTCCCCTGCCTCCCTCCCTCCCTCATTCATCGTTGGTGGGGGGGGGGGGGAAGGCAGCCCTCTCTGGTCCTGCACCTTTTGCAGAATTGCCCCCTGCTGCCCGCGCCCTGTGCAGCTGCTGTGTCACTGCCTCTCGTCGAGAGCCTCCCTCTTTGTCACTGCCCCTTTGCCCTACCAAGCAAGCCTGGTGTCCTTCTCCAGGGACTAGGGACCTAGAGCTATGTCCAGGGCCCACTCAGGCGTGGCCAACCTATGAGAAGGGTCTGTTGTTGTGCAGTAGCGACAGAGGACCCCTGCCCTGTAGGAGTTTCTAGAAAAGCTGCAGCCCTGGGACACAGTGGGGAGGGAAGTGCTCTGCGGGCTGTGTCCATGAGGCTGACCGCCTTGGGGATCCTGCGAGAGTTCTGCTTGGTCCTGGAGGGCTGTTGGGTTTCTGGAGGGGGTAAGACCTCAGTTCTTGGCTTCGCACACTGAAAGAACTCATGCTGAAGCATGATGTCTGATCCAAGTGGGTTTCTATGAAGGACGGGGCAAGGCTTGGGAGTTACCATCTCACAAGGGAACACACACTTCCTGGAGAGCGTGCCGAGCCATGTGGAAGTTGCACTGGGGTTCACAACTGGACGCGAAGGACCACGTGGAAGAGCCTCTGTGAGTGGTAGGCTTGTTGTGCCAACATGGCCAAAGGAGATAGGTAGGTCTGTTGGGACAACATGGCCAGTGAACACATATGAGATCAATTGAAGGGCGGAGCTAGAAATGGCTCGGCGAGCCCCACCCTTGCCCTCTTGTCTTGGATCTTCGGACCAGCCGCCGGCCTTGTTCATCCTGTGCTTCAATCTCCAACCTACACTACCCGTGGGACACCTAATGCGTGAACTGTGTTGCTGTGAGTTGAGGCTCCTTCAAGCCCTGCTTCGCCACGCTCCTGGAATATACATCTCTTGAGCTGGGACTGTCGGACTCTGTCATCGGGTTGACTGTTGGCGACCTGCTTTACCATTTGCTGCTTGTGGCCGGATAGTCTGCATTGCTCTACAGAGGACTTACTCAGAGATTGCCAGTGCACTTGCTGTCTCACGCAAGTGAGGTGCACCGAGCCATTTGTACGGCTTTATAGATTAGCTAACTATCTATTTCTTATGTTAGAAATCTTTCTAGTTATATAAATAGAGAGAGAGAATTATTAGTGTCCTGGTTGTGTTTCTCTAGAGAACTCTAACACAGCACCCACACATGTGGAACTGGAAGGGGGGGATACAGAAGCCCACAAACCCTAGAGGCTTAAAAGCATGTGGTCCCGGAAATCGAGAGGCTGTGGGTCTGAAGTCGACCCAGAGTGGGCACATGTGCCCCCTCGCAGGGGAGGGAGACTCTTCCCCCCTCCCTACCTCTGACTAGGGGCAGGGCATGAGAACCAGGCCTTCCCACAGGCAGGATATCGCAAGGTTGATGGTCCTGGTTGATGCCATTGACTGAGTTAGGCCCACCTGTGTGATGTCACGAGCCTGGGCCTCGCTTGGGTGTCCCCCAAACCTCCTGCCTGGCTGGGTGGCATGAGTGTGAGCAATGCTCAGTTTGGGGTCTCCAAAGGTGTCTAGTGGTCGCCTGATGTCTTTCCAACCTCCTTCATGGGGCCTTTGCAGGCGTGGGAGGGGCAAGCCCGCTCCCTGAGTTGGGACCGACATGGACGGACGGCAGTGAATTTGGCCTTACACGGCAGCCTTTTGAGAACACGCCTTCAAGACTTCCTCCCCCGGAGCCTCCCAGGGCGTTTAAACCCAACTTTCTGACAGTAGTCAAGTGCACATAACCACTGCCCCCCATGTCCGGCCCAGGGGTGTGTGTGAGTCTCATGCTGTACCCACAGCGCTTGGCCCCCTGGCCTGCAGCGGTGACCCCTAGTCAGTGGGCACTCCTGCACCCAGATCCTGCTTGGCATGCTACCCCCATCCCACCCGGAAAGCTAGATCCTAGGGCTCCCTAGAGGAAGGGAGGGGTGGGGGGAAGGGAGTTGGGACACCCACTGCCCCTCTCCTGAACTCCCAGCCCAAGGGAGAGGCCAGAGGACTTCAGAGAGAGGAAGAGATGACCGAGCAGTTTGGAGCTAGCAGGAAGGAGGACGCAATGAGGGGATGCATGTGGAGGCATGATATGGAAGCTGGCCCCCTGCGGTGCAAGAGACAGGAAAGTGGGAAGTGTGGCAGTGTGTGCTCCACCCCCTGGGGCCTTCAAAGGGGGTTAGGAGCAGGGGAGTGACCTGCTCAGATCTTTGTGTTGAGGGACTCCATCTGGCTGCCACTGGGGAGGCTGGCCGGATGGACAGGCAAGGGAAACCCCTGAGCAGGAAGCTCTCCTGGAAAGGGAGAGCCAGCCAGGAGCTTCCACCTTGATGGGCCAGGTGGAGGAGGAGGAGGAAGCAGCAACAGGGTCCCAAAAAAGATGCTGGAGAAGTGGGGAGAAGACCAGGAGAGCTTCCTTCAAGAGCGGGGCTGGGACTGAGCACAGACATAGCAGTTAGGGCTGTGGAGGCTGCTGGGGCCTGGGTGCCATGATGGGGCTGAGATATGGAGGCAGAAGTGGGGGCACCGGAGACAAGGAGCGTGGGCAGCTTCTTGGGCAGCTCCGCTGGAGGGCACAGGTTTGTGGGATTGGGGAGTATGCACGCTGATGGGAATGTCAGAGAGAGGGGCTGCCCTGAGGGTCCAGGGCCCACATATGCAGGGAAGAAGGGCAGCCCCTCCCCCGGAGGCTATGTGGGGCTGATGCGGGCTGATGCAGGCTGATGGAGACCTGGGTTCTGGAAGCGGGCTTTAGGCTTCACATCCAGGTCCCCAACCTACCGGGCACAGGGTAGCAGCAGGCAGAAGTCACAGTGTCCAGAAGAGGCCAGAGAGAGCCAGTGCTCATAGTCTAATGCCCTCCTTCTGAGCTTCAGGCCGAGCTCTGCACCCACCTCTCAAGAGACAAGGCCCAGGTTCCTGTCCCTCAGAGACCCAGATGGACTCTGAATTTGAGACCCCGGTGAGCTGAGACCCTGTGCTCCCAGCCTATCACTGAAACCAACCATGGGATCCCTGGGAGGCCATGGCCAGCTGACCGCTTTAGACCAAACACTGTCCCTTCTTCTTTCCTCTCAGTTGATAGTCCAGACACCCCCAGGGGAGCCCATGAGAAAATCAGAAATGTTTTCTTGTCCACCACACACCTGCTTGTTCTTTGAGGGGACAAGGGCGATCCTATGAGCGTTTCACCAGGACACCTGGCTCCATCCACGCTGCAGCCCTGATCTTGTCCCTTCAGACGCCTTTTAATTCCCCCAAGTCAGAGAGCATATACTAGGAGCATGAGCTGAGTCTCTCAAGAATGCTCCAACTGCTGTTGTGTTAGGCAGGGTTCTCTAGAGTAACAAAGTATATGAATATACATATATTCATAATACATTATATATGATTATATATTACATATCACATTATGTTTGCTATGTGTGTGTATAGATATACATATACATATGGATAGGCTTATACAGCAAGAAGGAATGTAACAACTATTAGTCCACATGCAAGACAGAGGGCTAAGCTCAACTCCCTTTTGTGGAACAGTCCTTCTCAACTCATGTGGGCTGCTGGGTTCAAGGTCAAGGACGCAGACAGTGGAGTCTTTCCTCAGGCAAGACAGGCAGAGTCTGCCCACAGGCAGCAGACAGCAGGCAGCAGTCATTAGCATGGGAGCTTAGTGAATCAGGCCACTGTGCCAATCCATATCACTGAGCACCTCCCTTTTCTCCACTGCACCCCCCACCCCACCCCCTTCACTAAGCATGATGTCTTGTCCAGAGGCGAGTCTCCCCACACGATATGTCCAAAGCACACGAGGTGAAGTCTCGCTATCCCTGCTTCGAAGGACTTTTCTGTGTGTGCTTCCTCCAAGACAGGTCCGTTTGTTCTTTTGGCAGTCTATGGTGCTTTCAGTACTCTTTGCCAACACCATAGTGCAAACGCATAGCTTTCTTTTGGGACTTCCTTGTTGTGTGTTCAACTTTCACATGCCTATGAGGCGGGGGTGGGGGTGGGGGGGCACATGTGTCAGGGCTACCTTAGTCCTCAAATGAATACCCTTGCTTTTTATTTCCTTTGGGGCATCACTGTCCTCTGGTGGTGGGAGGAGGAGGTCCAGCCTTGCTACTGGATTTGAACCTCCAACCCAGTGGGCCGCAGTCCTGCGCACAGCCACTACGCCACCGGGGCTCAGCCCTACCTTGCTTTTTCTGCAGCAGATTTACCTAACGCGGCGCGCCATCTGATCTCTTGACCGATGCTTCCATGAACATTGATTGTGGATTCAAGCAAGAGGAAATCCTTGACACCTTCCAGATTGATTGATTCATTGATTGATCCAGATTCATTGATCACGATGCCCCCTATTGGTTCTGTTGTGAGGGTTTTGGTCTCTTTAACATTGACTTATAGTCCATATTGAAGGCTGCAATCCTTGATCTTCATCAGCAAGTGCTTCAGGTCACCCTCCTTTATAGGCAGCATGGGGTGTCATCTGCTGTATCACAGGCCATTCAGAAGCCTTCCTCCAATCCTGAGGCCACCTTCTCCTTCACATAATTCGGCTTCTCTGATGACTTGCTCAGCATGCAGGCGGAACAGTATGGTGAGAGGACACAGCCCTGACCAATGCACACCTTTCCTGATTTTAAACCATGTGGCATTCCCTTGGTCTTGTGATCCATGTGCAGACACGGCATGAGCACAATGAACTGTCCTGGAATTCCCATTCATCTCAAGGCTATCCATAGTTTGTTATGATCCACACGCTTAAACTGCCTCGGCCTAGTCAGTAAAATACAAATAAACATCTTTCTGATATTCTCCACTTTCAACCGAGAACTGTGTGACATCAGAAATGATATCCCTCGTTCCGTTGTCCTCTCCTGAATCTGACCGGATCCTCTGGCAGTTCCCTGTTAAAGTATGGCTGCAACCACTGTTGGGTGATTCTCCGCAAAATTTTACTTGCATGTGATAAAATCATATTGCTCTATAATGTGTGCATTCTGTGAGGTCACTTTTATTTGGAAATGGGTACAAATACGGATCTATTCCAGCCACTTGGCCAGGTAGCCGCCTTCCAGATTTCTCGGCACTGATGAGTGTTTCCAGAGTTTTGTCAGCATGTGAAACTCCCCAGTGGTATTCCATGCATCTCCGGAGCCTGGTTTTTGCCTGATGCTCTCAGGACAGTTGAACTTCTCCCCTCTGTACCACTGGTTCTGGCTCACATGCCACCTCCTGGAATGGTGGAGTGCTAACTAGGTCTTTTGGTATAGCGAGTCTGTAGATTCTTCCCGTCTTCTTTTGATGCCTTCTGCATCCTTCATTATTTTGTCTATAGAGTCTTTCAAGATGGCAACTCAAGGCTGGAAATAGATTTTCAGTCCTTTCCATTTCAGATACACTTTGTGTGCTCTTTCATCTTGGTTTTGTAACTCTAGATCTTGGCACAGCTCATTATAATGTTTGACTTTGGCTCCTGGGGCCGCCCTTTGAAATTTTCTGCTCAGTTCTTTGACTTTACCATTTTTTCCCTCTGTGATGAAGAGCGTCTTGCTTTGAAAGTAAACAAGCGACTATTTAGCTCAGAAGCAACAAAGCCCACGTGGAAGAAGCACACCAGCCTGTGTGACAATGAGGTGTCGAAGGGACCAGGCAGCAAAGAACTAAAAATCATAACATTGCGTGCCCACCTTCTTGATAGCATCGCTGACGGCAAATGTGTGCATAAGCATATGGGGTGAAGTAAACTGGTGGTGCCTGGCTGTCAAAAGGTAACGCATCTGGGGTCTTAAAGGCTTGAAAGTAAATACACAGCCATCCAGCTCAGAAGCAACAAAGCCCACATGGAAGAAGTACACCAGCCTATGTGACCACAAGGTGCTGAAGGGATCAGGGATCAGGCATCAAAGAACTAAAAATTATATCATTCTAAATGAGGGGGTGTACAGACTGGGGGGGCCCAAAACCCGTCGGTAGGGTCTCAGGGAGGAGATGAGTCCATCAGGGTACAGTGTAGCAACAATGAAATATGCAGCTTTCCTCTAGTTCTTAAATGGCTCCTCTCCACTCCATCCCCACCCCCACTATCATGATTCCAATTCTACCTTACAAATCTGGCTAGCCCAGGGGATGTATAGAGGCCGGAAATATGGGGGATTCAGGACAGATGATCCCTGCAGGACCAGTGGTGAGAGTGGTGACATGGAGGGAAGGTGGAATAGAAAGGGGGAACCAATTATAAGAATCTACATAAGGGCTGAGCCCCGGTGGCATAGTGGTTGTGCGCGGGACTGCGGCCCACTGGGACGGAGGTTCAATTCCAGCAGTGTGGCTGGGCCTCCTATTCCCACCACCGGAGAGCAGTGATGCCACCCCCCCAAAAAAAAAAAGAATCTACATATAACCTCCTCCCTGGGGTATGGACGACAGGGAAGTGGGTGAAGGGGCACATCGGACAGTATACGATATAACAAAATAATTTTAATTTGTAAATTAGTAAGGGTTCATGAGGGAGAGGGAATGGGGAGGGAGCTGATACCAAGGACCCAAGTAGAAGGAGGATGTTTCGAGAATGATCATGTCAACAAATGTACAAAGGTGGTCTGCATACAATAGAGGTATCTATTGATCATGATAAGCTTTGTATAAGCCCCAATAAAATGATTTTTTTTAAAAGACAAAATATCTACCACGAACTTTGGAAAGAAAAGAGGAGGACCCCCGATGACATGGACTGATGCTGTGGCGACAATGGTCTTACCCAGAGCAACCGGCGTGCAGGTGGCACTGGACCAGGCAGGGCTTCCTTCTGTCCGACTGGGTTGCTATGAACCGGGACCGGCTCCACTCATAGCAACCACACAGGGGAGGGTCCGGGGAAGGGGGCGCTAGCGACAATGAGGACAAGAAAGATGTTCCCAAAGTGATGGTGGCAAAGAGTGCACGACTTGTTTTAATATCATTGAACTATTTAATTGATTTAATTCTAAAAGAAAGAACAAGAAAGGGAGTCTTGGGTCTAAGTATCAAGTGGTTAAACCTGGGGCTAAGAATGTTGCGAGGCTCGGAGACAAACCCTCCACTTCCCAGCAGTCGGCGGGGGTGCTGAGACCTGTGGTTTCACGGTCTGGGGCTCAGCGCAGACTCACGCTGTGGAAATGCTTTCTGATTTCGCCCTCCCTGGTTTACCTAGTCTCAAATTTTCTCACCTCATATTCCCCACTACCCCCCCCACCCTACCCCTTCTCCCTCAGAGCTTTCTGGGGTCCCTGGATTCCTCAGCTCTAGGATCAGGACCAGCAGCCTCTAGCAGGGCAGTGGAGGGGTACGGCTTCACTGTGTCTCATCAGGACCCACTGAGAACAGTAATGATAATTTTAAAAAACCCCAAAAAACAGCCAGGCAAGTCTCAGGCCACCCATGGGCGCTGGGGTCTGAGGTCTCAGCCCTGTTAGCTGTGTGTCTCTGGGCAAGTCACAGAGTCCTTCCGAATGGCAGTACAAGGGGCAGTCCTCACCTCCATGGCTGGCTGTGAGGAGATAACGCAAGTCAAGGTTGTCACACCAGGCCTGGTCTGGAGACCAGTGATTTCTCAAAGCAAGGGGGCATGTCACAAGGTGAGGACAAGAGTTTGTTTCCCAAGCAACTCATGGCTTTGGGATTCACACACTCCCTGGGGCTAATACCCGCACGTCCTCTTGCCCTCTCCTGTTGTCCATCCTGGAGGTGGCCCACAGCTGCTCTCGTCTGAGCCCAGCTACCCTGTGAGGCCAGAGGAAGACACGGGAATCCCAGTGCTCTGTCCCAGACGGTGGGGCTGAAGAGGGTACTCTCTGACTCCCACCAGGGGCCCGCATGGGTGCTGAGTAGGAGTAGAAGGTGGGAAGTGCCCTGCGCCAAGACTGGGCCAGAAGGCAGAAGATCGGAGTTCAGTTCCTAGCCCCAAAGCTGTGTGGCACGAGCCCATTGCTTAACCTCTCTGAGGCGCCATTTCCTCGCAATGTCTGCGGCAGTCCTTCCCTGATCTGCCCCAGAGGTAAAGGATCAGCTCACAGTGGGTGGTCAACCAAGAGCAAACAGGCACTACATTGAGGGGCCCGGCATGCCGTGGTCCTTCTCACTTTCAGATCAACAGCTCGATGAGGACAACAAGACTCAGAGAAGTTTAGGGACTTGTCCAGGGTCACGCAGGACACATATACTATTGCCTTCCTGGGCCACTTGCCCTTGGCTTCCTGGTGGCCTGAGCTGAAATCCTGCTGGGGAGACTGAAGATCTGACTTGGGCCCGAGATGGTTTTCCCATCTCTGGATGGCAGTTGCGAGGACACAGGAAGAGATGTGCTTCCTGTCTTCATTGGTAGAGCCTCTGTGAAGTCTGGGCTAGCTGTGGGTGGGCCGTGCAAAAGTACCGGTCCTTGAAGGTGTACAAGCAGGAGCTGGACAAAGCTGGGGGAATCATGGCCTTCCCGGTCTCTAAAAGAGGGTCACCCTTGATGTAGGTTGCTAAGTATACCCCGCCCTGCTGGTGCCCTACCGACCCCTTCCTCCTTCAGAGTCACCAAACTGAGCTGTCTCCTGGACTTGACCTGGGAGCTCGCTCTGCTTCCCATTTGGGCTAGGAGTCCCATAAGGACAGACATTTGGGCATGTGAATTCCCCAGCTAGGCAGGGAGGCCATGGTTCCTGAGCCAGGCTTGTCTCGAGGAATTTGAAACATGCTGTGGCACTGATCTTCACAGCAGGCCATGGCAGCAGTGCTGTGGCTGTCTTCACGTAGCAGATGAGAAAACCAAGGGCAGGCAGGTCACCTAGCTTGCCCAAAGTCCTAGAAGAAGAAGAAGACAGGAGAGAGGGCTGCCTCCTGAGCCTGTGGGCTTCCGAAGCTTTAGGGCCCCAGGCCTCAGGAAGCACTTGCCGTGGCTGGGTATGCTTGGTTGCCCATCTGACTCCAAATTTCTGGGGAGCCCCCATCCGAGCACCGAGTGAGGTGAAACCCCTTCGAACCACAACCCTCTCACCTCCTGCCTCACAAGCCCCAGCCCTGCCCTGCCCCAGCCTCCTGGAGCTCTGGGCTGCCGTCTCTGCTTGGCCGCTGCTCCAGGAAGGAAAGGGTGAGGTGGCACTCAGCCTGCCGGCCTGGGCCTGGAGTTGGGTGGGGCAGGCAAGCCCGGGAACTGCTGGAATCCGATTCTGTCACATTGTGCCTGTGGCGCAGGGCTGCTGCGAAGCACTTTCCTGGACACTTGTCCCTCTGGACAAGGAAATAGTGCAGGCTTAGGATCACCCCGTGATCCTGAGTTCTGGCACAAGTCCCAAGAAGCAGCAATGACGACGCTGTCCGCTTTAAGGACAGGGAAACTGAGGCTGCATTTGACCGGGAGCACCAGGGCCAGAGAGCAGGGGGCTGGGCCAGCGGGGATGACCCCGGGAGCAGAGATGGATCACTGTGTGGGGAGGAGGGAAGGAGCAGGTTTGAACGCCCTACAGAGGCCCTGTAACCTCCTTCCCACCCCTTGGGTGAGACCTAAGGTCACTTCTCTGAGAAACCTACCCTGATCTCCTGTTCTGACTCAAGGGCAGGCCTCCTGCCACCTGCTGACACTTCTTGTCCTCATTGGGTTGCCAGCATTTCCCCTAGTCACGCTTCACAGCAGCGCAGATCGTGGGCAATGTCCACCGCTAGACATCAAGGAGCCTGGGTGGCGCAGCGGTTAAGTGCTCAGCAGCTCACAAAAATGTTGTGGGTTCAAACCCACCATCTGTGCCATGGGAGATATGGCAGCCTGCTTCCTGAGAGGTGAAAGCCCTGGGTACCGCACAAGGTGACCCTGCTCTGACCTGTCCGGTCTGTCACCATGCGTCAGAATTGGACAATGGGTCATCCAGATGTCGGGGAGTCTGGTATTTACCGTAATTCCAGCTCCGTTCTGATTTCCCACATGGCTTGAGTGGTCACTTTCCTGCCTGACAAACGGGGAGACTCCCTTGCAGGGCTGGTGGGAGAGGAAGACTATGCAAGGTAAACTTTCTTTCCTGAGAACTGTCGGGGGTTAACAATGGTCTGTCTTGTCCTGGCACCTCAGGTCCACACCCACAGGGCCAGGGTACCTGGCATTTGGTGGGCCCAAGGCAGATAGAAGAGGGGATGGCTTTGGAGAGCTGCTTCCTCCCCTGATGAAGTAGGCTACCCCGCCACCCTCCCTCCTAGTCCCACCGCATTTCCAAACACCCCCAAATGCCCGAGAAAGGCGCCCAAACTGGCCCGGCCCCTTTGTGACTTTGAATATGTCATTCACCTTCCCCAACCTCCCTTTTCTCATCTATCTGCGGGATTGTACTCCATTCAATCCACTGCCTCCCTTTTCCCACCTGAAATCAGGGGGCTTTGATGGAGTGGCACCGTTTTGCAGGGTCTTTGAGGGGCTCAGAAAGGGCATAGTCAGTGACCAGGTGGAATACTAATCTCAAGGTCAGAAGATGGAAACCACCAGTCGCTCCACGGGGGGGGGGAAAGATGGAGGAGTCTACTCCCGCAAAACGATGACGTCTCAGAAACCCACAGGAGTCGTTCGACTTTGTCCTTTTGGGTCGCTTTGAATGGGGAGTGACCCTACGCCTGCGCGTTTGGTTTGGTTGGGGGTGTGGAGGGGGTACCGGGAGGGCACGTGCGGACACTCAGCCTGTCCGAGGGAGGAAGTGACTTGCCTGGACGCACCAGGAGGGAAGACCGAGGCGCGGTGCGGGGGAACCCCCTCCTTGGCTGCCCCAGGGCCAGGGAAGGGTCATTTCCTGCCGCATTCAGCCATGCCACCACCTCTCCGGTGCCCCCTCGGCCCCCCGGCCCCGCCCCTTAAGTGCGGTGGCGCCGGCTGCGGAGAGATCGCGCCAGGCCGGACTTCCTCCGGACCCGGGGCTCCTGGAGCGCAACTCGCCTCCCCCCTCCCCGGCCCCCCGCCCCGCCCCGCAGGGTCGCGACCTGCACGTGCAGCGGTCCGGGCGGGGGGCGGCTCGCTCCCCCCGCGCTTCCTTTCCGACCTGTCCCGCCCCCGCGGCCCCCTGCCGCCCGGGGTCCCAGCGTGCGGACGACGCTCCGTCCGTCCGTCCGTCCGCACGCGCCCGTTCCGGATCCCGCGGCGCGCGGAGGCGCGCGGGCGGGCGCTAGGACCGCGCGGGCCCGCCGGGAGGGGGCGGGGCGGGGCGGGCCGGCGGGAGAGGCATTTAAATCGGAGCCGCGCCGCCCCCGCGCGGGTCCCGCTCCCGGGGGCAGCGGAGCGGCGGTGCGCCTCCTCCGGCCGGCGGGGACCGCGGGGTCTGGCGCCGCCGGGTGGGACCTGGGGACGGGCTTGCGCAAGATGCTCCGGGGTCGCGGGGCCGAGGAGCGGCGGCTGCGCTGAGCCAGGTAGGAGCCGCCCAGCGGGCGAGGCTGGCCGACCCCTTCTGGGAACCGACGCCCCTCCGGCGTCCCAGGGCGTGGAGCTGGACTGGGGCGCCTCTGGGAAGCGTCGGGGACACCCACACCCCAGCAGTTCCCTAACAGTCCCCGCGGGCTTGACCGTCCCTCTGCCCCACGAGTCCCCAAGGCTGGGTGGATGTTCCCTGCGAAGGGGCCGGTGGGCAGTGCCCATTTGACAGATGGGCAAGCTGTGGCCCAAAGGTGGAGTCGTGCCCCGGAACACCCAGCTAAGTGAGGAGCAGACGACGATTTGATTCCAGACCCGAAAGGATCTGGAGCTTCCCAGCCCGTGACCCCGTTCCGATGGAAGGTGGGGCGCTGCAGCCAGCCTTCTTGGTGGGTGGTGAGATGTGGAGGACCCCCGCCCCCACTGCCTGAAATTCCGCCATCACAGCCACATTCCTTCGGGCTAAGGTCTAATTCCCCTGTGGGATGCACAGATTTCCAGAGTGGGACTTGCCCGTAGTGATTCACGGCCGTGCTCCCAGAACCCTGCTCTGCCGGTAAGCTGATCAGGGCTGAGAGGAAGGAGAGGAAGCCTCCCAGAGACCTGCCCTGCCAGTGTCTGTACATGAGAGGGTGAGAGTGTGGGTATTCACCCCTGTGTACAGGTGGGGGGAGGATCATTAGCAAGGGGTGGTTTTAGAGGGAGACGGGCTGGTGGGGGGGGGCACACAGAAAAAGAGGGGACTTTAGAGGCTGCACACCTTGTCATAGGTACCTCAGATGGGCCCTTTCCACCTGCTGCCAAAATGGAGTGCCCCCCACACCCCTGCAGAGATGGTCCCTTCAGGACCCGCAGATGCTCACGTTGGGCGTGACTTGGGATGAAGTTTAGCAGGTTCAGGAAAGAACGTAAAGATCTCTATTGGTGACTTCTGTTCTTTAGTCAGAAATACACCCCCCCCCCAGTGCTTGCTCTAGTTCCTACTCGCCCACCCCGCTTTAAGACTCACTCCTTAGATCTTTAGGGGCCCCTGCAGGCTGTGCCCCAGCTCTGTAGCCTCAGAAGTGGATGGTCAGGTTGTGACAAAGGTCAGGAGAGCAATCAAAGCTCTGACAATCTGAGGAAGAGCAGTCCAGGCCGAGGGACAGCACGGGTAAAGACCCTGAGGCCAGGATGGACCTGCTGTGTTTGAGAAAGAGTCAGTAGAATGGGCCTTGGTGAGCAGCGCAGGGGAGGGTGGAGGGCGTCTGAGAGAAGGTGGGGTCCCTACCGCCTGGGTGTCTTTTTAAGAGAGATGGGAAGCAGCGACTCGTGATCTGATCTGTGATTTTATGACTTTGGGCTGGTCTGCAGAGATCCCATTATGAGAGTCCGGTTACGTGCGGAAGGATAAACTGGCTGGCAGGTGTCAGAGAGCCCAGGCGGTACTTAGGGCTGTGGCAGTGATGGAGGAGGGAGCAGGCGGGTCTGGGGTGTGTTTTGCAAGAAGGGCCGGGACTGTGGCAGGTAGGTGAAGAGAGAATCCGGGATAAGAACTGTTGGTGCAGTGCCACCGTATCACTCAGACTCCCAGTCTGAGTCACTGATTCTCACTGCCCTCTGCTGTGAGGGAGATCTCAGAGAGTGATCCCCGTTGCCTGAGGGATTCTGCCCTTGGACATGCTCACTGGGGAGATGCACTGCCTGTGGGAGCCTGGGGGAAGGGCCGTAAGAAGCCCAGATTGGGGAAACCAGGGAGGGCTGCTTGGAGGAGGAGGCATCTCAGCTGAGACCTGAAAGAGGAGGAGAAGAAGTGAAGGTTTGGGGCAGCCAAAAGGTGCTCAGAGAACTGAAGGCATCCAGAACCCAGGGCAGGGGAGAGGGCTGCTGGTCGTCTGAGCGGAGGCTTGCTCCCAAGAGCCTTGAAGTCCCCACGGGGATTTTCACCCCAGTTCTACCCACTTTGAAATGGGCTGAGCTCTTTGGCTTTGTAAACAGACAAATAAACTCGCACAAGAAAACCCATCCAGTAAAGCGGGAATGTGGAGAGCACCAGACTCTGAGTCACCCATGCCCCACTGTCCATTTTGCTTTCTCTACAGGGAGCAGCGCTTACAGGATGCCTGTAGCCCTTGTACGTGAGCGAGAGAGGGCCTCAGAGCCATTGTCCTCACTTAAAAGCCCTTCTCATGAGTGGTAGTGGGCTCTGACAGTGAAAGGCATGGCCCACGGGGGCCCTGTAACTGCATCCTCAAAAACAGCAGCTCCTCCGCCCAGCCACAGGTCAGGCCAGCCCTGCTCACTAAGTACCTGCTGCGGGACCCATATCCTGGAGAGGTGTAGGTCGCACCCCTGGGGGACAGACTGTGCGGGCCTGCTACTTGCTACAGAGTGACTTTGGGCACGTTCTGAAATCTCTGAGTTTTGGTTTCCTCGTCTATAAAATGAGCACAAAAGTAGGAGGAGGAAGTGACTGAGTTGTGCTGAGGAGTCTGTGGAAAGTGTCCAGAGCAGTAGCTGGTGCCTAATGTGCTTTCATAGGCTTTGAGGAGGCTTAAAAAAGCTCATGGAAAAATTCCACTCTCTTTTCATTCCAATTTCCCATGAACTTTTGGGAGCTACCTTATTGAACTGATTGATGACTGCAAGGTCAACAGTTCTAGACCACCAGCTGCTGCTTGGGAGAACGATGCAGGCTTTTTTTACTCCTGTTAAGAGTGACAGCCTCGGGCTGAGCCCTGGTGGCGTGGTGGTTGTGCGCGGGACTGGGGCCCACTGGGATGGAGGTTCAATTCCAGCTCCACAGGAACAAAGGCTGGGCCTCCTACTCCCACCACCAGAGGGCAGTGATGCCTAAAAAAAAAAAAAAAAACCGGAAAAAGTGACAGCCTCAGAAACCAATAGAGTGGTTCTATCCCGGCCTAGTAAGGTCACTGTGAGTCGGCAGTGAGTTTGGTTTTCGGAGGTGATAGGTCTCATGTGTTCCTCACAAAAACTTGGTACGCTTGACCTTAACCTTGGAAGGGAAAACAGGCGCAGAGAAGTGGCGGGACTGGGTCACAGTCCAGCTCCGTAGAGGAAGTCCAAAAGACAGCCGGGGATGAGTGACTCTAGCCGAGTGCTCTTGAGCCGGGCCCCTCCCTTCATGTTATGCCTGTGCATTGCTCGGGACAGAAGGGCCGGCACCGTGGCAAAGCCATGGTTGATGGATAGATGGATGAAGAGACAAGGGAAGCTGTGGACCAATCTGTGCATCCCTCTCACCTGGCCCTGGTCCTCAGGTGAAGGAGGACCGAGCAACGAGGGACACAGGCCCATGGCCCTGCCGGCCTCTCCGATGCCGATGTCCTTCCTCCCTCCACCTGCCACCGTGGGTCGGCCCAGCAAGTCTGCCCTTCCTGAGCGTGCGGCTGCTCCAGTGAAAGTGCAGGGCTGGCAGCTAGCTGCCTGGGAAGGCCGCAGGGGCTGGGGGCAGGGCAGCCTTCCTGTCCAGGTCCCCAACCTAGCCCTCAAACAATGGCAAGGGCCCAGAGACACTGAGAATCAAACTCACATTCCCCTGGGGGGAGGGAGGCATTCTTGTGGGGCCCCAGGAACTAGGAGGGGGCGTGTGCTATTCAGGGAGCCTACTTGTAACTGGGTGGAAATGAAGCCTTAACCCCAGCCTCCCCCTCTGCCCTGCCCCATCCCTGAGCATGGTCTGGGGTCCTTCAGGGCCTCCCTGCCTCCTGCTCTCCTGAGGCTGTGTTGCACCAGAGGCAGTTTGGTAGACACCCACATCTGACCAGATCATCCTGGCCTTAAACTCTCTGGCCCTCGAGTAAGGCCCCAGCTCCTAGGCCTGGCATTTTGAGAGTCCTTGTGGTGCAGTGGTGAGGAAGTCAGTTGTGCCGAATGGCTGACCGTCAGAGAGACAGACAGACAGACAGAGAAACAGACACAGGGCCTTCTACCCCGCTAAACAGCATTTCGAAACTCACAGGGGCAGTTCAGCCTCAC
Source organism: Nesogale talazaci (assembly GCA_004026705.1). Classification (NCBI taxonomy): domain Eukaryota; kingdom Metazoa; phylum Chordata; class Mammalia; order Afrosoricida; family Tenrecidae; genus Nesogale; species Nesogale talazaci. Next base: position 17,407 of record PVJH01021085.1, read on the forward strand.
CCTGTAGGGTTGTCATGAGCTGGCAAGGATTCCATCCCAATGGCAGTGAGTTCGGTGAGGGGTTGCAGCTCCATTTCCCACCCACTTCCAGTCCCGCACACAGACACCTGACTCCTGCTGTTTGGCACGGTGTGGTCTGGGGTTCCCCGAGGGCAGGCATGATTCCAGAGGGATGTTGGGGGCCTGCAGAGGGAGGGAGACAGGAGTCTTACCTGTTCCCTCTCCCTCCCCACCTAGAGCCATGAGCTACCGGATCCTGTTGCTCCTGGCCACGATGACCCTGAGCCTGGCCACCTCCCAGCGCCGGGAGAAGCTGCCCTGCAAGATGGTAAGAAGCCTTGCCCAGGCTGCCTTGAGCCTCTCTCCCTCTCCTGCCCCCCACAGTGAGAGAGGTCAGGGATGAAGGTACCCTGCATTTAATGAGCACCTACTAGAATATTTTCCCATTGCACTCACCTCTATTCCCATATTATAATGGCTTGAGACGATCAGAGACTTGAACAAGGTTATTTCTCTAGAAATGGTGGGTTGATACTGGTCTCTAGCCACCTGAACTAGCCCCAAAGAACTCCCTCTACACTGTTGGTCTGTCAGGGCTGGGCCTTGCAGGTGAAGGAGGGCAGAGGCACAGGACATGAGATTCTCAGAGCCGCACTGGCCTCAAGCTCCTTCCTAGGCTGGGTGGTGGGAGCCCTGTACAGAACCCCCCCCCACCCCCCGGACCTCAAGAGTAGGGTCTTTCTTATAGGCTCTCGGCTCAGCCACCTTTGTGTCCAGGCCCCACTCTTAGAGCCTTTGAGTCCCTAGAGGTACCTTGGGGCTGCAGATCATCTTGAAACATAGCACGGTCCTGTCCCAACACACATGGTCAGTGATCTGTAAGGGGGGGGGGGCTGCTGTTATTGGCTATGCAGAGCTGGCCCTTCCCCCCACCCCCACCTCCCATGACCAGAACTCAGCTTGTCCAATCTGCAGAGGAATTCACCACAGATGGGCTGGAGCCCTGCCTCTCTGATGTGCTCCCTGAGCCTATGTTTCTTCTGATGGGTGGGGGCAAATGATGCAGACAGCCTGGGCCTGGCGTGGGGCAGGTTTCCTCTGTAAGAGCTCTCTGTGTTGCCTTTCTGGTTTCTCCTGGGGGCCAGGGGCCCCCGAGGAGCTGAAGGTAGGTTTGAGGAGTCTGGGTCTAGAGCAGGGGTCCTCAAACTACGGCCTGCGGGCCACATGTGGCCCACCAAGGACATTTATCCAGCCCGCCAGGTGTTTTTGCCTCCGCTCCCTTCTCGCTTAACAGCCGACACATCCTGGGCCTGCAGTACATTTGTTCATAGTTGTTGTTGTTTTTTAACTATAGTCCGGCCCTCCAATGGTCTGAGGGACAGTGAACTGGCCCCCTGTTTAAAAAGTTTGAGGGCCCTTAGTCTAGAGGCTGCAGAAGACAGAGGGTGTGAGGGAAGAAGGGGCTAGGAACCAGGCAGATAGGCAAGGTTGCCAGTCAGCACGAGGTCTAACTGCCAGGACATCCTAGGTCCCGTGGGGTCCCCCGGAGGTGACAGGGCCAGTTCCTGTTGCACAGGCAGTAGGACGCCGGAGGACATAGGGGAGTGGGGGTTCCCTCCCTTGCTCGACTCACCTGGGGACCCTCAGAGCTGGGGCTGGGCAGGGAGGACTGAGGCTGTGTCCCTGCCCTGCCGGCTTGGCCACTGACTCCTTGGGCTGGTGGGCAAGTCGCTGCTCTCCTTGGACTTCAGTCTTCAGTCTTCCCAGCAGGTTCCACACTCTAAGGGTCACATTTCAGGGGGACAAAGCTAGGCCAGGGGAAGTACAGGGAAGGTGAGCACCAGGGGTGGAGGTGGGGCAGCCAACCTGGCGATCAGGGAAGGCTATGCTAAAAGAGGGCCCACTGGGCAGGAGAGAGCCTGGGCTGGGTGGCTACAGGACCAGACCTTTCCCCAGGAAAGTCTGGGTGCCCCAAAAGCCGAGACCAGCCCAGAGGAAGACTTGTATTTGCACATGGAACATTTTGGCCCGAGGAGGCACTTGTAGGGGCAGGATGGGAGTGGGGCCTTGGCCTGTTAGAAGGCCTGGGTTCAAACCCGAGTTCTGCTGTCATGGCTTGGTGGTCCTGGAGCCTCCCCAGATCCCCTCTCTGAACCAGAGTGTCTGTACATAAAGGGAGTCTTCAGGGCAGTTATGGGGAGGACCCATCAAGACCCCAGTCCTGGAAGTGCCAAACAGAATGGCAGGTGCCAAGTGACCCTCTAGAGAAGAAGCCGTGACTGGGGAACCCTGGATAGGGCATAGAGGTATCATGCTCAGCTCCTGCCCCAATGGTTGGACGGGCGAGTCCGCATAAAAGTGCCACAGAAGCAAGGCCTTTGGGGGAAATGACGCCAGCATGGAAAACTCCCTGAGCCACAGCTCTCCTCTGCCACACGTGGGAGTTCCACGAGTGAGGATTGATTTGGTGGTAACTCGTTTAAGGTCACACAGCACGATGGCAGCCCTGTCACCCAGGGGTTGGGGTCCTGGCCATCTTTTACTCGGCCCCCGCCCCTTCCCAGGGCCGATGCTGGACCAGGCCCTGGGAATGGAGGCAGCTGGCGGGCGTGGGGGCGAGCAACAGCGACAGAAAGGAGGTCACATCTGGGGCGCATTGGCGCGGAAGGCAGCTGGGAGCGCTGCCCTGTGGAATGAGGGCTAGGAGGGGAGTGGAGGCGGGGCAGCCGAGATCGGACTTGGTGACAGGGCTGAGAGGGCTCTTTTCCCCTTAGGGAGCATGTCCCCACTGCTTCCCAAGCAGACGCCTGCGTCTGAGGCAGGAGGGCGCTGAGGCAGAGAGCAAGTCCAAAGGGCTGACTGTGGAGTGACTTGCGAGGTACCTGGCCGTGGGAGCCAGGCGAGAGGGACGGCCTTCTGACTGTTCAGGTCACCGCCATCAATGGGTGTCCACCTGACATGGAGCGGGGAGCACAATGTAGAGATTGCCCCTGGGCACTCATTGCCCTCTCTGAGCCCCTCTTCCCAAAGCGGTTTCTAGGACAGCACCAGCGGGGAGCATTAAACTCGGGGGCTCCTAGCGGGCACCTGGGAGGGAGGTGGTTAGGAGGCCAGGGTCGCAGCCCTCTGGATCGTCCGGGGAATCCTGGGTGTGCAAGGGGGGGTGGGAGATGACCACTACGGGGGGGGCGGGGAGGTGTCCCTTTGTTGGTCCTGATAGCTCCCCTCTCTGTCTAGCTGTCAGAATTCTTCCTTTATGCTCAGCGCTGTGCCAGTTGCCAGGTGCGGTGTGGGAGTGGTGGGCAGCCTCCCCAGAATCGGGCTGACATGGCTGGGGTGGAGGGAAGTGGGGTCTTCTGGGAGCCCAAGAGAGCGAGAAGCCAAGCCACATCCAGGAGAGTGAGATGGGGAGGAATGTGCCTAGTACAGTCCCCATCATACTAATGTCAGCTGCTCTACCCCTCTCCCCGGCCTTCTTTCTAGGTAGACAAGAAAGCCTTGTGCCGGGGCCTTGACCTGTCCCAGGTGCCCGCATTGCTGCCTCTGGACACCCAGACCCTCGATCTGTCTGGAAACCACCTGAGGAGCATCGGGGCTGTGCCCCTGGGCTTCTACAAGGCCCTTCGCCGCCTGGATCTGAGCTCCAATGAGATCAACTCCCTGCAGCCTGACGTCTTCCAGGCCCTTCCTCACCTGGACCACCTCAGCCTGGCCCACAACCACCTTGCCCTGAGCACTGGGCTGGGCCCCCTGCCTCATGTGGCCTCCTTGGACCTGTCCGGAAACAGCCTATACAGTGGCCTGGTGGAGCGGCTGCTGGAGGAGGCACCCGCCCTGCACACCCTCTCGCTGGCCGAGAACAGCCTGACACGCCTGACCCGACACACCTTCCGGGGCCTGCCTGCGCTCCAGCGCCTGGACCTGCACAGCAACGTGCTGATGGACATCGAGGAGGGCGCCTTTGAGGCCCTGCCCCACCTGGTGCAGCTCAACCTCTCCCGGAATTCCCTCACCTGCATCTCCGACTTCAGTCTCCAGCAGCTGCAGGTGCTGGATCTGAGCTGCAACAGCATCGAGGTCTTCCAGACGGCCGCCGGGCCACAGGGCGAGTACCAGCTCACCTGGCTGGACCTGCGGGAGAACAAGCTGCTCCACCTCCCTGAGCTGGCCGCGCTCCCCCGGCTCACTTACCTGAATGTGTCCAACAACCTCATCCAGCTCCCCGAGGGGCCGGCCCAGGACTGGTCAGCACGGTCGACCTCGGGCCCCAGTTGGAACACTAGCACCCACCCTCCTTCCCAGCTCCTGAACCTCGACTTGAGTTACAATGAGATCGAGCAGATCCCCGAGAGCTTTCTGGAAACCCTGACCTCCTTGCGTTTCCTGAACCTCAGTCGAAACTGTCTGCAGTCCTTCCAGGTGCAGCGCGTGGGCACCCTGCCCTGCCTTGTGCACCTGGACCTAAGCCACAATGCCTTGCAGGTCCTGGATCTGGGTTCCAGAGCCCTGGGGGCCCTGCAGGTCCTGCTGCTGCAGGCCAATGCCTTACGGGACCTGCTCCCATACACGTTCGCCTGCCTGGCCAGCCTGCGGAGACTCAGCTTGCAGGAGAACCAGGTCCGCCCGTGTGGGGGCCCCCGGGAGCCTGGCCCCTCGGACTGTGTCGCCTTCTCGGACATGCCCTCCCTCCGCGTCCTGAGCCTTGTGGACAATGGGATCAAGACGCTCCGGGCTGGCACCTTCCTCCACACGCCACTTACCGAGCTGCACGTCTCCGGCAATCCGGGGCTGGAGGTGGCGGAGGGAGCCTTGGCAGGCCTGGAAGCCTCCTTGGAGGTCCTGGAGCTTCAGGGCAACGGGCTGGCCGTGCTACGGGTGGACCTGCCCTGCTTCCGCTGCCTCAAGCAGCTCAACCTGGCGGAGAACCGCCTCAGCCACCTGCCCGCCTGGACCCGGGCCGTGCCCCTGGAAGTGCTGGACCTGAGGAATAACAGCTTCAGCCTCCTGCCGGGCAGTGCCATGGGTGGCCTGGAGACCAGCCTCCGGCGCCTCTACCTGCAGGGAAACCCGCTCAGCTGCTGTGGCAATGGCTGGCTGGCGGCCCAGCTGCATCAGGGCCGCGTGGATGTGGACGCCACTCAGGACCTGACCTGCCGCTTCGGCTCGCAGGAGGAGGTCTTCCTGAGCCACGTGCGCCCCGAGGACTGTGAGCAGGGCGAGTTCAAGAACACCGGCCTCATCCTCATCCTGGTCTGCGTGCTGGTGTCAGCTCTCCTCCTCGCCACGCTGGCCGCCTGCTACTGCTTCCGCCGGCAGAAGTTCAGCCAGCGGTACAAAGCCTAGGGAAGCCAAGGACCATGGACCCTGCGGGCCAGCCGGCCAGCCGGAGGCACAGGGAAGGTTGGGGACTGAGTTAAGGTCACACAGCGAGCCAGGGACAAGAACCCTGTCCCTGCGTCCCTTGAGGTCCCCTTCCCAAGATGTGGCCTGACTCCAGAAGTCCCAAGCTGGGCGCATCAGAAGAAAATACTGCTTGTCCACATGACCCAAAAGTCAAGTCTTGACCAACATCTGTGGTACACCCTGGGCCCAGAGCACCTTGGTGAAGAAGAGTGCATCCCTGCCCCCAGGCCTCGCCCACTCTAAGAGTTTGCTCAGGGGCTCTTCGGCTCCTCACGGCTCTGGGGCATGCCAACACCCCGCCCCCACTCCCGCTGCCAGGAAGCAGATCTCCAGTTCTGCGGCCCCAGCTGGTTCGGCCGTGGAGGGCCAGGGAGGGGCAGGGCCAGGAGTGTTGGTGCAAGTCATTCATTCCCAAGCAGCCTCTCCCATCGTCTGATAATGACTCCCAGCCTCTCAGGAAACTGAAGCGCTTGTGGCCGGATGAGAGTGTCCTGGAGTCCCATGCATATGCCCTTGTCCCCCGCCATCAGGGTTTGGTTAAGAGCGCTCAGTCACCCGGACTTGAGCCCAGGCCTGGACGTTCCGTTTCTGACACTGGGCAGGCCCGCCCTCTCCCAGCACGCTCATGTTGCAAACACTGATTGCCCACCTACTGCCCAGGCCATCCCCTCCCCGCTCTCCCGCGTTACCCCATTCTGGCTGGGGAGCCAGGAGCTGGTGCCTCGGGCCCCTGTTTGCACTAGGCTGGGCAGCTGTGATGTAGGCCCCAGCCTTTCCCAGGAGGAAGGGGCAGGCACCCTGACATTAGTCTTTCGTCCCATTTTACAAAAGAGGAAAGCAAGGCTCTGGAAGTCTCCATCCTGCACCTTCCAGCCAAGAAATACCACTATTGATCTTCAAGCACCCAATCTTCTGAGCAGAAATGGTTCTTCTCCACTGCGGGGGACAGGAGGTGGGTCCCATGGTGCCCGGGCCAGACCTGGGAGCGTCCTGTGCTGCTCAGACCTGCAGCTCCTCCCTCTCCTCCCTGTCTCCCGGGCAGCCCATTCCTCTGTGTCTGCCCCCTTCTCACTCCTTCCCTTCTTTGGTTTAGAGGTTCTCCTTCCTGTTCGCTCCGCTTCCCTCTGCCTCCATGGATCACAACCTGGAGAGTGAGGCATTGGGCGCAGCCTCCCCATCGCACAGACGGGGGCACGGAGGCTGGGAGAAGAAGGCCAGTGCAGAGCTGCCTCACGCATGCGTCAGGGGCAGAGTTTGTGGGTAGCAGGAGGCCTGGGTGGGCCTCTCCGCCTCAGTGATCATTGGTGGTGTGTTAGGCGTGGTGCCCTGGGCTATGCCTGGCGATGCCGCCTGGGCCTGCTCCCTGCTCAGCAGCGCCCCCGCGTCAGTGCTCACATTCCCTGCGGGACCCATGGCGCTGACGGTCGCGCTCCAGCTGACCCTCTGCTTCCCCAGGAAGGACAGCCTTCTTCGGGGGGCGGGGCATCAGGTCTCTCCTGGTGCCATGTTCAGAGGTAAACTGGACGAAAGCTTGGCCCCCCTCACCCCTGACGAGTGCTGCAGCTCTGTCTTCACCAAGACAGAGTCACCTGTTCTCCCAGAAGCCCACGGTAAACGCAGTATTCCTTGCCCAAACCACAGTCCCAAAGGGGCCTGATGTGTCCACGGTTCTAAAGTTCTCCTCGGGCCGCCTTGGCAGGCATGCGTTGTCGCTGACGTCATTGGGGCTGCCGGGACCCGGTGTGGCCCAGGAAGATGGTATCAGGAGCCTTCCTGACACCACTGGTGACAGAAGCAGTTACCAGCCCTTTTCTCTGGGGTGGGGGGAGGGGGAACACGGGGAGAGGGTTTCAAACCACCAGCCTTGCCATGGGCCATCAAGTGCTTCACAGTTGAACTCCGGGATGCACAGGAAGCCCTCAGAAAGACCATGGCTCAGAGCAACATGGTCCAGCACTTTCGGAAACGGCTCTGGCTGCAGACTGGCCCGATGCAACACGCGATTTGATGCCCGGCTGCTGCTGCCGTTCCTCTGCCATCTGTCGTGATGTTGCTCACTGCTCCAGTCGGGGGGTCCTTGACCTTCAGATTGAGCGCTGAAGGCCCTTGTCCTGTCGGATCCCAGGTCTGTCCTCATGCCTTGAAACATCGGTGGACTTCCCCCCTTCTGCCCCCTGCTGTCCCCCCTCCCCCCTCATCCCTCATGCCTAGGCAACCCTGGCCTCGTCCAGTCTCCAGCCCACAGGTGCTCACTGCCACAGACATGCTGCCTCAGGCCTGGGGGGGGGGGGGGGCGGGGGGCGGGCGGGGGACCGCCACACACTACACGATGCTGCTCTCACCTGCCGCTGCCGGGTGCCCGGCCACAGCCGGCGCCTCCGGACCAGCTCTCTCTGTAACCCGCGTGAATGTATTAAAAGATTATTCCAAGACCCGGCGTGGCCTGCTTGCCTCCCCGGTGCAGTGAATCAGTGCCTGCGCTAGCCCCTTTCTCTCCTGGCTTACCATCTGAGACTTCGGGTTGGATTGGGGGGCAGGTATTTGGTGATGAGACTGCAGGGCCACCCTGAACCTTGGACCTCGGCCACCATCAGGGCACCTGTCACATCATTCCGTCCCCTCGCTCTCAGCCGGCTCCCAGTACAGAGAGAGGTGTCCCCTGCAGCTCCACGCTCCTCCTCTCCTGCCCCTGCCCTGTCTCCAGCTCAGGGGCACTGCTGTTCGACAGCCCCAGGCCCCCCCCCCCCCCCCACTCTGATACCCTCAATCTTTCCCTCTTGGTTCACCTCTCCAACATCAGCTGTCCACAAGCCTTGGTCATTTTGGAAATCCGCTCCCAGCGGCTGAGGCAATGTCTGCTCAGAGCGCCCTGACAGGACAGGGTGGAGCGGTCCCTCCAGATCCCTGAGACCGGGTCTTTCTAGGCGTGGAGCCCCACATCGTTCTCCTGCTGAGTGGCTGGTGGATTGGGACCCCTGACCCACTGTTTAACCCAGCGCAGCCCAACACTCAGCCCTGCCATGCCCCGCACAGACAGACAAGCTCCCTGCCATTTCTGGGCTACTGGTTCGTGACGCTATCTAGGGTTTCCAAGACAGCAGCAGTCTCCTCTTTCTCCTGTGGGAAGGTGCGGGGGGTCTAACCTCCCATTTTTTTTGGTGCATGATGACCCAATGTCGAGCTGGTCATACCTCCAGGACTCCTGAATCACTGTCAGTAACAAAGCCTCAGAGTGGTGTCTCTTCTTTCTACCCTCTCTAGGTAAACTTCTCGCTATGGTTTGACTGCCGCCTGCACCCCCAGGGCCCACGTTTTCCCCGCTAAGTCTCCTTGGGCCACGGCCTCAGCCTGCCCTGCAGATGCAGCTCCTTGTGGCCCCCGCAGAGGAGACACCCCCCCTCCCTTTGCCCATGCTCTCCTCGGCTGCCTCTCTGGCATCGATGCCCTTCCCTTTGGGTCATGCCTCAGGGAGCTGGTGTGCCCCCTGCCGGATCATCTCTAAAGGGCGCTCTCCAAGGCTCTGTCCAGGCCCCCTGTCCTTGACCTCGCCACCCTGGCCTCCAGGGAAACCCTCTCTGTCCCTGCTGGAGCCATCCTGCTGCTCGGTGACTGGAGCCCACCCACCCTGAGCGTCCAACGCTGCCAGCTGGAGTGAGGGCACTGGTCCCAGGGGCCAGAGACCCCCAGTGGCCAAGGGTGGACTTGGAAAAAGAGCCCGGCATGGGGCCTGGGGGTGGGAGAGGATAGGCATTACCCGGGGGGGGGGGGGGGCAGTGTTTGAAGGTGAAGGCAGACACACTATGGTGCAGGAGGCGGAGTCTGGAGGGCAACATCAACCCCTCGCCTCCTGCCCCATGTTCTCCAGCCCCACCCGTCTGTGTGCTCGGGGCCTCACTCCCTCTTCACAACAGGGGTGATGGGCGCCCTGACACAGCAACCCTTGCCACTGCCGACCTCCCTTCCCCTCCCCCAGAGAGCTCTAGCACAGAGGCGGCCCTCGGGGTTAGTGCAGGCCGATCAGAGGAACAAATGCAGAGACACACATGGTGTGTGTGTGAGAGAGAGAGAGCTTTAGATCAAAGAGCAATGTAGGCTGAGAAAACAGCCCGGCTCAGTCCAGATCATGTCCATAAGTCCGTGATTACCCCATCTGTCCAAAACCGATCTGTCTGTAGCGTCCTCTTCAGACTCACGCACACATGCAGTGGAAGATCCCAGGCCCGTGGGTGGAAAGTCTTGGGGATCCAGTGGTGGTGGAAGCATCTCAGCACTGGCAGGGTCTCCAGGAGGCGCCTCCAGCTCCAGGGCTCTGGCTCTCACCAGCATAGCTCCATGTGGCTTGTCAACAGGAAGGTCAAGCAGAGGGAGTCTGTGTCCCACCTCAAGGGTGGAAGCCAGGAGGTCCCAGAATCCTCAGGAGAAACCCATGCCCACACAGAGGCCTCATTGGCTGTGACCTGATTGACAGGCTAGATTCCACCCCTTCACTCAAGCTGACAGACTAGGTAACTGCCACACCTTCCTCTGTACCCCCACCTTAGCCCCACTGACCACTTGCGCCCCAGCACTTGGTAGCTACACCCTGAAATCTCTCTGGTCTCTAGCCACTCGGCTTGCAGGTCCTGCCCCCAATTCCTTCTCTACATGGTGTGGGGCGGGGGTGGGGGGTGAGAGCACATGGCTCAGCCCCTGGCCCCCAGGTGGTGCTCAGCGCTGGCCTGAGAGGATGGCAGGGACACAAGGGGAGCTGTGCCCTGTGCCCAGGGCTCTGCAGGCCTGGAACCCAGTGGGGTGCCAAGCAGGCCCTGACCTCGTTTCCTGGCAAACAGGGAATTTGCTCACCTGGCCCAGACCCCCCAGTGAGGCAGAAATCCTTGTTTTCAGCCAAACATGGACACAGCTGCCAACTAGGCCATGAGAGCATCCGGATTGTCCACCTCCCCGCAGGTCCAAGCAGAGAGGAGGCCCAGCTGTCCCCCAAGTCACAGAGAATCAGAGGTGCCAGGGCAGAGGCCACCTCTGTCCAGGAGCTGTCACAGCACTCCTCGGGGCCTGGGGCCCGGCCAGGTGGCACAGGACTCACCAGTTCCACCACCTCTCGGCCTTCTTGGTACTGGCCACGTGCCCAGGGCCTGGGCTCTGTGGTCTCCTTTCTGTGGCTGAACTGTCTGAGGAGGCTCACAAGGTCCTGCCAGGCTGCGTCCCTGCTGCCCTCCCTGCCCGGCCCCCACAGTGTCAGAGCAGGCAGTTATGAAATGACCCCTGGGCCCCGCGCTGAGCACCCAACGGCCACCGCGTTGAATACCAACTGCCGTGGGAAATGTGTCCTCCCAATGATAGAGAAATGAGTCCAGTTAGAAAGTGCTTGGAGCTAAGACTCAAACCCAGGTTTACCCCACTCCAGAGCTGCGCTGTCTCCCATGCTGGTTTGCCTCCTGACCCCTCCCAACACGTGGCAGCCCCTCTCCCAGTCTCTCCCAGTCTCACCAGTCAAAGCTCTCTTGACAACGTCTGTCTATTCTCTCTCTCCCCCCACTCCCTCTCCCCCTGCCCCACTGCAGCACAGGGTTCTCTGTGTGGTCTGCCACCAGGCCAGGAACTCCTGTGTCCCCACATCTGGGCGCTCAGGAAGGTTTCCTGGTTGGAAGGCCTCTGCCCTCCAGGGGCCTGTGAGGGTGGAGACAAGCAGAGGAATGCAGGAGCTGGGTGGGTGTGGAGCATCGGCTTCGGTGGGCAGCCTTGGCCAGCAGGGAAACAAGAAAGAGCCCTCTCTCACCAACCCCCCATTTCCCACCAGTTTCCTGCTGGGGCCCTGTCTTAGCTGCTTATCTTTCTCTTCCCAGCCTGGGTCTTTTCCTTTCCCTCCCTCGCTCACCCCCCTGCCTGCCTCCCCACCTCCTGGAAACAGTGGGTGCTGCTGCGGTGAGTACAGGGTGGAGAGGTGGGGGGCAGGGAGGGAGCTGTTTATAGGCGCTGGAGAGGCTCCATCCATCACCGTTTGGAGCTGAGAGCAGACATAATAAATACTCTGGCTCCTCCCCAGCTGTGTTTTCCCTGGACTTGGCCATCCCAACTCCGAATCTCTCTGGCCCGCTGGTTCTCAGGACCTTGCTCCCACCCCACCTGACCCTGCCCTAGAACGAGTCTTGCCCCTGGGGCTTGCGAAGCCTGGGGCGGTCCAGACCCTGCTGTGGCTTTGTGTGCGAACAAGCGCAAGCCTCCCCATGTGTGTCTCTGCCTCCGTTTCCCCATCCATCGAATGGGGGCCTAGTCGCTGCTCACAACGTCACCTGCCTGCTCATTTGGCAGGCCAGGAACAGCTGGACGGAGCCTCTGCCCATTGGATGGACAGGCCACCGCACAGCACAAGCCAGGAAGCGGTCAGTCCGTGAGGGAGGTCCAGATTTCCTGCCTGGGAGTTTGTTTGCAACCAGGAGCGGCCCTTCCAGCTGGAGAAGCGAGGGACGAGGGACGACTTCGAGGACAGCTGGGCTGGCCCTGCAAGGGAGGGCAGGATTTCAACATGCAGAGATGGAGAGAGGCTCTTCCAGGCCAAGCCAGCAGCAAGCGCCAAGGCCTGGCCGGTGGGGGTGGATGAATCCAAGCCACGGGGTCGGGAACAAAGGGCCTGGCTATGCCCAGCCTGCTCCGCTCATTTTCAACTCTGTCCCCTGACCCTCAGTCTGCCTTCCTCTCTGACTTTTCGGCCTCCTGGAATCTCCCCTCCCTCCCAAGAGAACTTCCAGTCCCCTCCTGCTCCCAGATATGGCTATATTCCTCGGATCCTGCCAGCATACGTGCCTCCCCTCCACCAGATACCTCTCCCCAAAAGCACTCTAAAAATAGAGGACTCCGGTCAAGGGAGGAGAGTGAATGAAAGGGCGAGTCAGTGTAAAGGAGCATGAATGAGTGCATGAATCACCCAAGCCACTGCTGTGTGTGTGTGTGTGTCTGTGTACACCACGCCTGTTCACATCGTGTCTTTGCCTCATGGCCCTTACAACTCATCGGGGGAAATTTTAAACACACCTACAATGAAAGACATGATGACAATTAAGAGGGTGCTATGAGGAGGCAAAGTTCTCTCAAAGTCACTGCCACTGAGTCAACGGGGACCCAGAGTGACCCCCTGTGAGTTTCTGAGACTAACAGTCTTTTTCCCTCGGAGGTGCTGGTGCTTTTGAACTGTTGACTCTGGGCATCTTGGCAATTTTTTAATTGTGATAGGATATACACAATAAATTTTGTACCGTTTTAAGTGTACCTTCAGTGCTATTAATTACAACAGCACCACCGTCTATTACTGAGTTTTTATTTTGTTCCCCTAAACAGTTTAATTAGCCTAGATTCACATATCACGCAACCCCCCCCCCAATTCAGTTACATAATGAATAGTTGAAAAATAATCACCACAGTCGATTTTAGAACATTTTTGGGCTGAGTCCCGGTGGTGTAAGTGGTTGAGTGCAGGATTGCGGCCCGCGGGCTTGGCAGTTCAAATCCAGTGGCGGCTCTCAGGAGCAGCACTGGGTAGCTCCCACGACCACCAGAGGCAGTGATGCCCCCCCCACACACACACAGAAAATGAAAACAAACAAACAAAAAAGATAAAAATATAGAACATTTTCTTCTTTCTTGCACTTACTATTGTTAGCCCTCTTGCCTCCCAACCTCCCCTCCACACCCCCAAGAAACCATCAATCCAATTACTGTCTCTATACATTGACCAAGCCTGAATTTCATATACAGAAACAGATATCAAAGGGGCAGGTGGGGGGGGAGGGGAACCGGCAACAACAGTAAAGTAAAACTGAAAAAAAACCCTTAACCAATAAGAAAGCAGAAAATATTAAAACTAGAGCAAGTTTAAATGGACCCAAGGGAGATCAAATGATACGGTGTTAAAGTGGACCTTAGTTGCAGCTGCCCTCACCCACTTTCCACTGCCCTCTGCACACACCCTGGTCTGTGGTCACCAGGAATTCACCGGAGGGCAGACTCCCAGATATTTCCCCTTAAAAAACCCCAAACAGGGCTGAGCCCCAGTGGCGTAGTGGTTGTGCGCGGGACTGCAGCCCACGGGGACGGAGGTTCGATTCCCGCTCACAGGAGCAAAGGCTGGGCCTCCTATTCCCACCACCAGGGCAGTGATGCCTAAAAAAAAAAAATTAAAAAAAAATAGCGCCTCAAATTAAAAAAAACCCAAACAAAAAGCTAGAGCATCTTTAACATGGGTCAAATGGGAGATCAATTGATAAGGTGTATTACAGTTTAACTCAACTATATTTGCCATAATCGACTTCACGGTGCTCTTTTGTCTGATACGAAGGCTCTTCATGTCCCTTGACTGTGGCCAGAGGGAGTTCATTGAGGCTAATCCATGTGTGGACCCTGAAACTGGAGCCTGAGCATCCGATGTCATCCATAGCCTCCTGCACACCAGGGGTTCACAATTTAAGCTGTGATGCCCCTCCCTCCTTCGGACATGGGTTTCATTATTTGCAATCCTTGGATCACACCGGCGGGTGTGCTCTCTCAGGTGGACTTCGTTGATGCCTCACTTAAATGGCTGCTTGCTTGAAGACAAGCCCCCAAAGTTTCTCATCACCCCAACCAGAGACTCGGTACCCTTAAGCATGTGATTCCGTTCTTATAATGCATTACCTTGCACAGTTCTTTTATCCACTTGCACTCTTACTGGCGGACACTCATTTTGTTACCTATTTTTGCCATTGTAAGCGTGCTGCCGAGAAAACCCTGCTTCTGTGGCTGCCCATTCTCCCCGTTGTGTTTCTGTAGGATCGATGCTCGGACGCGGCTTGCTAGATCGATGGCTACAAAATCTCCCCACTCACTGCAATCGAGTCCATTCCAACCCTTCGTGACCCCACAGGACACAGCAGAACCACACCTGTCGGTGTCCAAAACCGTCACGCTTCACGGCAGCTTCGCAACCTGTGCCTTTGGGGGGTCGAACGATCCTTTCACAGGGGTCTCCCGCCCCATGCATAAGAGTAACAAAATGACGGTGATGAAGCAGCAACGGGAAAAATATTAGGGTTGGGGTCACCACCACCTGAGGAACTGTATGAAAGGGTGGCTGCCTTAGGACGGCAGAGAACCACTGCTTTAGGGGAATAGAAAGCCCCATCGTTCTCCCAAGAAGCAGCTAGTGATTTCGAACTGCTGAACTTGTGACTACGTCATCCACTACACCCCCTAAGGCTCCTTACAGATTCTTAGAAATCTTTATTCTCCCAAAACGTCCAGATGCGAAGTCACTGCTTCTCCACAGAGCCTCCGTCGAGGTCGGCCACACTTCCCAGGGCAGTGTTTCCATCTCTCCAGCCTCCCCTGCAGGAGCCCTGGCGTGGCAGCGGGCTGTGAGTCAGACTGCGAACCACAAGACCAAGACGACTCGCTGCTCCTCAGGAGAAAGAAGCTTCTCGCTCCCTCTGAAAATGCACAGCCTTGGGAACCCAGAGGGGCCGTCTGAGTCACCGGCAGAGCTGCTCTTCATCACAATCTACTTGATGACAGCGGCTTGGGCCCTTCCCTGAACAGTCCCGTGCTCCTCGCGTGACACCATGTGGGAGCACGCTGGAAGGACCCACATCATCTTCCTCCTAAATGGGCTGTGAGTTTTCAGAACAGAAAGAAATCCAGAGGCAAGATCTGAACTCTAGGGTAAGTGGAGCACTTTTTCTGAAAATCTCCCCAGGACAGCCCTGGCTACTCTTCCAATATAAGTAAGTGCAGGATCCTGGTAGGGAAAAAAATTCCTTGAGATGACTTTCCCAGACTAGTTCTTTCCAACGCAGTTTTCAGTCTTCTCCAAGCATCTTCATACTAAGCCAGCACATTTGGTCTGCGCCCTTGGAGAAAAGTGTGTCAAGATTCTGTGCTGAGATCCCCCCAGACAGTTGTCCTGCTTTTGGAGCTCACCTTGCTGTCTTGAGTTCACCTTAGAGGTCTTCCCTGCCTCATCTTCCTTAAGACCCTTGGTCACCAGTTTGTTTTTTTGAGGGGTGGGGCGAGGGGAGACTTAGGGGAGGGAGAGGTAGCATTCCCATGAACTCATTGCAGATTCACTGCTTCAGGAAGATTCTTCCACTTGAGTATTGTTAACATTTTGAAATGAGCCTGACCTTGACATTTGTTTCCCATAGCACAGAAAGCATCCTTAAAAAAAGAAAGAAGGGACAACCTAATGAAACTCAGACAAGAATTTCCCTGAAAAGACATGTCTGCAACCATCCACTAATCACAAAGACACATGTCAACATGTTAAATGTGGAATAAACCCAGGCATGTAAGAATTGGAACTCTGAGAGCAATACTTTTTAACTGACCCTGCTGTATACAAGATGCTTTCAAAAACTTTGTGCAAATTGCTCCATTTTTAAAAAGATCCTACTGGGATGCTCCCCCACCCTCCCAAAAAAGATTCTACTTTTCCATTAGTTTTTCTTCTGGAGAGGGACCCAAATTCAGTGCCATACTTTTGATTCGGACTCATAGGCAGCCAGAGCAGAGGTTCCCAATCTTATTTGGCCTACTGCCTTCTTTTCAGAAAATGTACAACATTTCTACTATAACCCATGGTCAAGCGTAAGGATCTGCTGTTCCAGTGGCTCCTACGAGTGGTATCTCCCCACCCCCATTTAGGAAGCACCATTGTAGGGTTTCCTAGAATTTGTAAATCATTATGGAAGCCAATAGCCTCATCTTTCTTACCATGGAGAGGATGGTGGGTTTGAACCGCTGACCTAGAGATTCGCAGCCTAACACTTACCTGATGGCACTCCAAGGGCTCCTTTTCCTCTTAGGCATAAGGCCACTGTGAGTCGAGCCAATGCAACAGCTACTGACAACTTTTAACCATCTCAATATGCAAACCCTGCCAGTCTCTGCTGGATCTTGGAAAGAGGAAACCAGAACTATGGATGTGGTGGTCATGTGCTTATGTAAATTTCATGTTTGAGATGTAGGGGTGGAGTCCAATCTGTGAATCTGGAGCTAGCCATTGAGTAGGCAATGAGGCCTCTGTGTGGGCATGGCTTTCTCCTGAGGCTTCTCGTGATATTTCCCTTGTGAAGATGAGATTCTATCTTCGCCAGTTGTTGGGAGTTAGTCTCAGAGACGATGAATTATGGACAAGACAAGATGGTAGTGTCTGAGGAGCAGGAAGAGCCGAAGGAGAAGCCACACGGCCTCACCCGGATGGAACCAGACCTCTGAAGCTGGAGAAGTCACGTGGAGATCCCTGCCAGTGCTGAGTTGCTTCTATCACCACTGAATGCTGTTGATGGACCCAGAGCCCTGGAAGCGAGGAGCCCTGGGGAGACCCCTGTGCGTGGCAGGACTCTGCACCCACTGGCCTGTGATTTCGTGAGTTGGAAGGAGATTTCATAGACTGATATCGGACATAGGACTTTGAACTGGACTGGGCTGGGATGCTTTCTCAATGTCCCATTCCTCTTGTATATAGACCTTTTCCTTGTATCCATATGCGTGTCTATGAAATTTGTTTCTCTAGTTTACCCGGACTAACACTATGGGTAACTAGAGTCACGGAACTTTTTGAAGCCTCTTTGTGTAGTATATGTATTCGTGTGCATATGTGTCTGTGTGTCTGTGTGTATCATTTCTACAAAGCTTACTTTCCAAAGAGTTGGGAAATGTTTCCCATTTCCACATATAATGGGTGAGAATATCTTGCACCCGCCTCTCATTTTTTCTGATTAATGCAAACAGGATTTTTGTGATTGGGTCTCTTGTTTTTGCTTCCATCAGACTTGCTAGAGTGGAGCTGATGCTGGCTCTAGGTGACCTTAGAGGACTAAAAAGAACGGCCACACAGGGTCTCCGTGGCTGCGAATCTTATTTTAGAAACTTAGGATTGTGAAGGGGTGAAGGTTGACGGAGCAGATCATGAGTTGGACAGTCAACCGCTCATCCACCTTTGTTGAAGCTCCTCGGTGGCCATCGCCATCCCCCCAAGGGTCCATCACAGGTCCCACTTCCTCCCGGGCTTCCTGTTCCCCTTCAGTCTTCTTTCAAAGCCCTGGGAGCTATGTCCTTGGGTGAGTGCTGCCCTCTTGCTCTTTGGAGGTCGGCGAGCCCCAGGCGTGCTTACCACCCTGTGATGGCGTGGCTGGAAATTGGACCATGGGAGCGAGTTCAGTCGCAGGTCTGAAGAGTCACGAAGGGCATTCCACCAGTCTCTGTCTGACGAGTCAGCCTGGTTTCTTTTATGATTTTGAGTTTTGTTTCACATCCCTCTCCCCACCCAAGACACTTCCTAATGTGATCCTTTTCAAAGTAGTCGTTGGTAACCAGACACCACATAGTTCTTCCCTCAGGGTTGTGGAGACTGATGTTGGGTGATCCCACTTGGCCACTGACCTAATGATTCCTATGTATTTTTCGATTTTTCCCCACTCTTCTTTCCTCTGGATGGGGAGAGATCCATATTTGTACCTTAGATGGCTGCTCACAAACTTTTTTTTGGGGGGGGGGCATCATTGCCTCTGGTGGTCGTGGGTGCTACCCAGTGCCGCTCCTGAGAGCCATCGCTGGATTTGAACCGCCAAGCCCTCGGGCTGCAGTCCCGCACTCAACCACTTACGCCACCGAGGCTCAGCCCGCTCACAAACTTTTAAGACCCCAGACCCCACTCACCCAAGTAGGATATCTTGTCAGTCTAAGTTGACGAGAGAAACAAATTCATAGACACGCAGATGTGTGTAAGAGAGGACTTTATATCAAAGAGCACTTGTACATTAAGAAAACATCCCAGACAGCCCAGAACAAGTCTGATATTACCCCATATGTCCATACTCGTCCATAAATTTCTGATGTTGAATGCAAGAGGATCACAGGCCAGTGGGTGGAAAGTCTTGTGGATCCAGTAGTGGTGGAAGCATCTCAGTGCTGGCCTGGGTCTCCACGTGGCTCCTCCAGCTTCAGGACTCTGGCACTGTCAGTGTAGTTCCATGTGGTTTGCCAACAGGAATGTCTCACAGGAAGCGAGTGTACTTGGCTTCCAGTGAGCTCTTTATCTCTATCACACCTCTGAATGTCTTCATCAAGCTGCGATCTGATCGACACCTCTTCTCTCTTAATAGTCTCCAGCTGATTGTGTAACCAGCATAGATGTAGACCATCTTCTGTCTGGACCAAGTTATGTCAATTGAGCTTAGTGTCTCCCAAGGACTAGGGTCCGTGTGCCCAAGCCTAGCAACTCAGTCTCTCCGAGCGTTTGGTTGTGTCTGACAAGCCTTCATAGGTTTGCCCGCTCCTCCAGATCCACGGATATGTTTTTATTCATACATATAACCCCTGTCAAACTGACACCACCCGATCTGTGGGCATCCTCTCCCTCTCACACCTATGCATGTCTTTCTAAGCGTCTACCTACAGATCACAGTTATTGCAGAATGGTATAGATCTTGACCTCTGCTACTTTTCACTCTGGCAGTTTTAGCTCCTCTCTCCACCGTGTGTGTGTGTGTGTGTGTGTGTGTGTGTGTGTATTTGGGGGAGGGGAGCAGGGGCCACGGCTATACACCTTTACAGGAGTAGATGATCACATTTTTCTCCCGAGGAGTGGGCTAGTGGGTTTGAACTGCCAACCTTCCTGTCAGTGACTGAGTGCTGAATCACGGGAGCCACTGGGGCTGCCTCAGCAGTCCGGTGACTACTCTCATCTTGAAGCAGTGATGATCAGGAGCCATATTTTGAGAGTGGAGCCACAGCAGCTGGATGACACCTGTGACTTTGATGGGTGGCCACTACTGCGGCAGGGATGCATTGCCTGCCATCCATGATTTCATGCAGGCATTTCAACAAGAGGTTACTGATGATGGGCAAGGTGCCATTTTATTTTTCTCTTCCCGGTTCACAGACCCGGAGGATTCTATCGGCAGACCCCACTGAGCGCAGGCCCAGGGCCCTGCTTCTGGGCCCGTGGGCTCATGGCAGCTTGCACGCAGTCCCAAACACAAAAGAAACAGCCCCATCAAGAGCACCACCCCAGTCTTGGGTGTTCTTGTTCAGGGAAGGGTTGAGTTGTATGTGGGATGGGCGCTTGTTAAGATTTCTTTGGCGGGACAAGGCGAGAATCTGAAAAATGTGCATCTGCTTGACCCCGGCCATTCTATTTCTAGGAGTTTATCCTAAAGAAATAAAGACGGAGCCAAATCGTGCGTGAGGATGTTTATCGTGGCCCAGGGGACAGTCCCCTGTGGGGAGCCTGATGCTCGTGCAGTTTAGTGGGTCTCAGTAACAGAAATGACAAGAGTCCAACTACCCCCACCCCCCACCCAAGGCATTTGGAAAGTTACCGTGACGCCAGAGGCCCTGCAGTGAGACCCTCATCAGCTCCACACAAATCCATCCCGATGATCGTGCTATGGACACAGAATAAAATCAGAAGCAACATCAAACTCCCTGCCACTGGGAATGAATATAATACGTGATGGGTAATTTCTACAAGATAAGATATGATGTAGACGTAGAAAGGGATTTGCTGACCTGGAAAGATGTTCAGCATACAGGATTAAGTGGAGGTAGGGGAGAGGACACTGATTGAGATATAATTAGCCTATGAACCTTTCACCTTTTTTTTCCTTTAACTTTTATTGACATATAATTCATGTACCATCCAATTCGATGGTTTAAACACATGGAAAAGAGTTGGGCAGTCATTGTTCTTTTTGTACTCATTATGATCAGCTCTTTGTCTCCCCTTATCCTCCCCTGCCCTAACCTTAAGAAACCATTAATCCAGTCACTGTCTTTATTGAATTACCTAGCCCGGATTTCATAAAAAACATATCATGTCCCCCCCTTCAATAAAATAAAACAAGACACAGAAAAACCTCAATCAATACATAAAGGAGAGCAATTTTAAATGGGCCAAAAGGGAGAACAAATGCTGAGTTGTTAAGTCTTAACCTGACTACCTCAGGGTCAATGTACCCTCTAACGCACACTGTCAGGTAGTAAAGCTATCTACCTTCCTGATCAATGGTCCTCGGGGATTTCCAAGAGGCTTCATCCACGTGGGACCCTGAGAACTGATTTGGGGCTTTTACTTTCATCCATAGCCTTCTGCAAGCTGGTGACTCAGAATTTGAGGTCTAGTACAGTTTCCTCCTCTGATCTTGATTTCATTATTTACAGCCCCTGGATCACACAGGCTGGTGTGCTTCCTTGGTGTGGACTCAACCGACGCAGAATCTCCATGGCTCTTAAGCTAGCCTTTAAGACCCCAGGTACTCTTCTCTGTGACTGCTGGATACCACCTGTTTTCCCACCACACTTTTGCCATAGTCCTCAAATATTCAGTAATCTCCTCATGAGGGCAAGTGCGGAGCAGGGCCACATCTTAAGAAGGAATTACTCCTCTATTAGAGCTGCAATCAAATGCGAGCTCAAAACCCCTGTATCTGCCTACGGTGCATATATGTCCCTGGTCTACTTTAGAGATATCATTATTATGGCAGTCATGTACTTGATGTCAATTTCATGATCAGAAGTTGAGGAGTGGAGCTAACCCGTCAATCTGGAGATAGCCAATGAGACCTCCGTGGGCATGGCTTTCTCTGAGAATTCTGGGAAGTCTCGTGATATTTCCCTCGTGGACACGAAAGACCACCTTCCTCGTTGGGAGACGCTCGACTGACAAGACAAGATGGCAGCATCCGGAGGAGAAGCCATGTGGGCTTGCCCTGATGGAACCAGACCTCTGGAGCTGGAGAAACCACAGAGAGACCCCTGCCAGCACTGAGATACTTCTACCACCAATGGATACTGCTGATGGACCCTGAGCCCTGGAAATGGGAACCCACAGAGAGACCCCTGCCAGCGCTGAGATGCTTCTAGATTGTCCTGGTGTCATCGTGAGTCAGAAAGAGACTTTAGAGATTGGTATCGGACATATGGGCGAATATGGGACTTGTGATCTTGGACTGCACTGGTTTGAAATGCTTTCTCCATGTTCCATTCCTCTTGTATATAAACCTTTCCCTTATACACACATGTGTGTTTATGAATTTGTTTCTCTAGTCCACCCAGACTAACACAATTATCATCTGATTGAGGAATATTATGCATCCTTCTCATGGGACATTTAGTAATGTGACTGATAATGCTATTGATTTAGCCGGTAGTATGGAGAGGCAGTCAGAAAGCGGAAGGCCTTCTGTGGGGTGGGTGGACGCAGTGGCTACAGCCAGGGATTCAAGCCTAAGAACAACGGAGGACGGTGCGGGACTGGGGGTGTCTCCTTTGGTTGTGCATAAGGTTGCTTTGGGTAGGAACCCCCACAACAACAATGGAACTTTACAAAGGAAAGTAGGCACTTTTAGACTAAGACACATGGCTCGTTGAGTTGAACGGATTAAAAACTCAAGTGACCAGACACTATTGATACCAACCATGAGGGTTGGGTAGAGAGCAAAACGTCCTCCATCGACTACGAATTCTGCTTGCTGGACAACAGCAGTCCACACAGCCTCGGCGGCCTCCTATCGGTGTTAAATCAGGCATCGGAGGGCTGAGCTCCGGTAGCGTAGTGGTTGTGCGCGGGACTGCGGCCCTCTGGGATGGAGGTTCGATTCCAGCTCCA